>JADBJO010014778.1:0-46297 GCA_016801955.1 Conus betulinus
TATCGTCATTCTGTTCAACATTTTCAGTTGTTGACTTGAGGTAAGTCCCCTGACTCTCCCTGCCTTTGAAAAGGGCGAACCCAGGAATGTCATTCTCTCTCAGTAAGCATGAGTAGAAAGAGACACTAGGGAAAGCCTGACAGCAGAAAGTTAAAGAGAAAAATAAAAAAAACTCAGGCAAGGGTTTCCGTCCTGAATTGCTTCCACTCGAGGGGCATCCCGGCACATCCGGGTCATGACTCCTTGTTGCCCTTCTGATTTCGGATTTTCTTTTTTTTTTTTCTCTCCTGACGTTGAGGGGATTCGAACCTGCAACTTGTGTGTGTGGTGGGTGTCTCATGGCACTGACTGTTTAGACGTATGTTTATTCCCGTTGCTATGAGGCAATGATCTGGGTTGCCTTACAAAGTTCGTTTTCCTCCTCTGCTTGATCCAGCTGGAACTCTTTTCAGCTGCCTTTGCCATTGTCTTTTTGGATTCTGGTTCTCTTCTTGCCAGAAATCGCGAGTTGATATCATAGGCTGACGAGGCTGCAGGCCCCAAGCTCAAGCCTCTATGGCGAGGTCTCTTTTTGTTTGGAAGCTAGATTCTCTCATTCGATGACGAAACAAGCTTATTTCTCAGTGATGTGAACTTGCCCCATTCCTGCTTCCATGCGGCACAGTGAGTTCAATCAGAATCAACTGTTTTGATGACTCTGAGTGCAATATCCGGTCTCATGCCACCCCTTCTTGATGATTTCTGGGTTTTTTTTTTTTTTTTTTCCCTTCATTTTAAAAGATCTGCTGAGTTGTACCCACAGTCATCCACTCCATCCAATAAATTCTGCTTTGATGTTATAACTGGTCCAGACCATGAACTATGTGTGACCTTTTCTTGTATAGATGATTGACACCCAGTCCTTTTCATTTTCTTATTTGGAAACTTGCCATCACCTGTATTCTAATTTTGTGTTGATGTTTAGATTTTTTCCCCACTGTGCAAAATCTTCCATTTACCAGCATTAAAATAGAAACTACATGTACAACGCCATTCCAATAACACATTAATATCTCTTTATATTGTGGGCGGAAAGGTGAGATCAGTCTAAATGGTGGTTGACCGTAGAGTGGGGGCGCGGGGGCGTAATGGTGTTGCCACTCTCTTCACATCCGTCCAAAAAATGTGCTGAATAGTTCCACATTTTATCCACCGTCAATGCCCCACTAGGAGTGGGCGTGAAATAACTCAAAATAAATAACAGAGGCGGAACACCCTTCAGTCAACGTATTATCACTGCTTCAACCACCACTTTCAAGCTTTCAGAGGAAAAAAGGGAGAATTTTGAAAATGTTACGAATTACAAGCTTTACCCTTCAACAGAAAAGCGTTCCATAGAACGTGGCAAGAATTCTCGCTTTGCTTGACGAGTGTAAGCGTTTCATAGCATACCTGGCGGAAAGCAAGGCTTAAAAAAAAAAAAAAAAAAAAAGCAGGAGTTTGCTAGACTATCTTGGGGCTCTGTCGCATGCGAGAGAAAATGACTGACAGCTGTGACAGGCGCAAGAAAGGTAGTAACATTATCTGATTGTTACAGAAACCAATCAAAACGCTGACCCTTCAACAGCGAGAAGAGCTTTAAGAAGCAGTCACATTGTTCATTTGATTAGTTGTTTTAAGCCCGTTTCTTTGTTCCCATTGCCTCTTACATCCCCTGCTGCAAGGATACCTTAATTTTTGTTGGTCCATGCTCTCGATCACCACAAAGGCCACCATGCACAAACTGCAGATCTTCATTAACAGCGGCCAGCGAAACATCCACATCCACTGGCCGGAGGCAATCAGCAACAAAGAGCTGAGGGAAAGAACCAACCAACTGCCAGAAGAGCAAGACATTTGGAAAAGAAGATGGCGGCGGATAGGACACACTATCAGAAAGACCCCCGACAACACCACCAGAAAAACTCTGACCAGGAATCCTCAAGGCAAGAGGAAGCGAGGAAGACCAAGAAACAACTGGAGGCGGACACCAGCAGATGGGTTACAGCTGGGGAGAAATAGAAAAGATCGCCCTGGACCATGATCGTTTGGTGGGCAGCTATTGATGGCTTATGCTCAAGAAAGAGCAATGGGTCTAAGTAAGCAATGCTATCAATCAAATTGTGTGGGGATAGAAAACCTTATGAGTTCTCGCATCTGTGATACTTGACTCCGGACTACGAAACAAAAGGAATAAGTCTACTGGTCAAGTTTAAAATAACTGACCGATATCTCTGGCCCAGACTTTTGGTCGAATTGTGTAGGGTAGAAAACGTTTTGTTAGGGTACTCGTGGAGGTCAGTGGCAGTATCCCTGTGGCGTACCATTCGTGTTGACAAGATGCAAGGTGCGGGACATAAGCATACAATGAATAGATTCATCCCCTTAAAGTATTTCGTCACGCTTGTTCAATGTGTTGTACATTCCTGTTGGTGTTGTGTATCTATGTACATAAAATTGATTGTTAACATGTGCTCAGAATGTAGCGTGACAAATCATGTACAAATGTAGTACAGGGTAGGTCCAAGTATGATACCCAGAGAAATACCAAATATAAAATTCTGCACATCTGGAGAACTCATTCACTTTCGCTCTCTGCTATCTATTGGTTTAGGGAGGAAAGTCCTTATCCATGTACGTATTTTACCTCTTTCACCATTTGCCATTTTTGTCATTCAAGTGGTACAGAGTCAACAGAATTCTCTTTTTTTTGGTCCCAGAGGGGCCCGGAATAGCTCAGTTGGTAGAGCGCGTCGGACTCGTAATCCAAAGGTTGCGGGTTCGAATCTCTGCCGGGCCGCTTTGGTACAGAGGGATTTTTCCCTCGGAGCTAACATTGGTTCTGATTCCATTTCCCATACAGTCCTTTGAATGAGACTATAAACCGAGGTTCCCTGTGGGAAAGCACGCATAACATCTTGCACACACGTCAAATCCCATCTCTAACTTTCAGAAGAGAAGGCCAGTTTGGCTGTTGGTATGGATGACACGTTACACATAGCGTGCACCTTCCCTGAAGATGGAGTATGGCTGCCTTAATGGCGGGATAAAAAAAACCGGTCATACACACAAAACTCCACTCCTTTTGTTGAGCAGATGGGATTAATACCTGCCTGTCTATACAGGGAGTGTCCCCATGAGTATCAGCCAGCGTACGCAGAAGAAGAAGAGTGCCAGTAGAAACTGAGTGAGGCATGAACTTAGTATGCTTCTGGAAACCATGCTGTCAGACTGAATCTATGTATAGGTTATCACTCGTCATGATTCACAATGTAGCTACCTGATGACTCTATTATCTTAAAATAAACCAAAGGGAAGACAGACAGGTCTAAATTTCAGGGGTCTGTCTTTGTACATTTTCCAGATAGTGCTGCAACGTTTGCAATATTCCAGTCACTTAATACATTTTCGTTTAAACCTATCTGTTTAACAAAATAATGAGGTACTGATGTTTTCTTCACCACCGTTTTCAAGAACTCTTGAAGGTATCCGACTCACTTCGTGATATGGTAATTACGTCTATTAAAGGTATGATTGGCAATAAGTATATAAGAGCAATACAAAAAAGAGTTGTGAGGGTAAGGGGATAATATATTTGACATGGAAAATTTCAAGATGATGTGGAAAGAGCCAATAGCAGCAGAATCTACACGAAGGAGACAAAGAAGACTATCAATAAAGCAGAGAGAAACAGGGTGCTGCTCTGTTTCTTTAATGCAGTAATTAGCTGGCATTATAGAAAAAGGCACATTAAATATACCTGATTACTACTAAAATATATCAGTTCAAATTTAATGAAACAGTTAACTATCATTAAATGCCTACTGATATTGTATTAGCTTGAAACAAAATCGCCGTCAAATAAAAAACAAAAACAAACATGCCGCCCCCCCCCCCCCCCCCCCCCCCCCCCCCCCCCCCCGAGATTCAAGTCTTTTTCGCCCGATGGTCAGTTGTTGTTTTAACAGACTAAAAGTCTGTAGAATGTTGTGCTATTTTAGTGAGGCCAATCGGACACTCTGGCGAGGTTGATTATTTTCAGGTGTGTGGCCATGCAAAACGCCGCTTCATCACTCGGCTCCAGAAAATCATTGTTCATTCATAGTTATGCGATGTTCTTTTTTGATGCTATTTTTTTTTTTCTGACCGAAACTGAGTCGTTGTTTGTGCCGCAAAAATTAAATCAATGAGCCGAAACTGCCGAAGTCGCAACCTTGACAGGAACATAGATATGTAGTAGGTCCCCACACTACATATCTATGACAGGAATTAGAAAACGCCGGCGTTTAGGTTATGTCATGATCAGGGGAGGTCACTCTTACAGGTTCAGAAACAATTGGAAGGCTTCAAGTTGTAACATGTTTTCCGGACAGGTTGGGTGCAAGTTGTACTCGGCTAGGGTCAGGATTAGCTTCAAAAGATGCGCAGAAGACAGAATTTCATACAGCATTACCAAACCGAAATTGTGATTTGCAATGTCACGTGATTAATGTTTTTACGCCAACAAAGCGGGGGACACAGGGCGTGAGAAACAGGAGGCACGTGTCCACGATGTACACCAACGGCGAGCCATGCAAACAGTACAGATGTTTGTCATGGTTCACATGCATGCTACACACACACACACACACACACACACACACACACACACACATGTACTCATTGCGTTTCTTTTCCTGAAGCACCTTCCTTGAACAGTTTCAAAATCAGACTGGACCGTGTCATGAAACAGTACATAGCCTATATAGTTTAGATGTGCCTCCCACCTCCAGTTTCTGATCAAAAGATAGCAGTTTTTTAGCAAAAAGTTGTAGACAGTTTTACTGGTCAAAAGACCAGCAGAAGATTATAAGAAGGAAAGAACCGAGACCTGAAAAGAATTGGCGACAGGCCTAAAGGCCTACCTGCATTTGGAGCCGACTGTACTATACTATATACTACACTTGTCTTTTTCTTCAGTTAAAAGCCCAGCCTGCAGTCACACAAGGGTGGTTTACCTGGGGATGGGGGGGAGGGGGGATGGTCCCATTTTGAAAGAAAAAAAGCCAGTAGGTCCACTTAGCAATGAATAAGTGGAGTCATGGGAAAAGAGTCCCATCCTTTGGGAAAAGAATATATATATATATATATATATGTGTGTGTGTGTGTGTGTGTGTGTGTGTGTGCGTGCGTATTTATACAGTTTACACACACATGCACACACATGCACATAAGTGTGTGTAATATATATGTGTCCCTCCCTCTGTGTGTGTGTGTGTGTGTGTGTGTGTGTGTCAATAGGCCTCTCATCATTGCAGCAATACTAAATAAGTTGTGGGTTGGTTTGACAGGCAAGCAGGTGGGCAAGTCGCCGCACTGAACACCTTCATTTGCAACATTGATGGTGTGCCTGCCACAGAGGCAGCTACATACAAACAGGGCTCCTCTCCAGTTATAGACTACGTTGTAGAATAACACAGGTGTGGGTGCCTTATGCTCAGCAGCAGAGCCATATCCTCACAGAAGTCCCAAACAGAGCACTTTGCGTTGAATTTCGGCATTCTCCTCAAATTGTCACAAACATGTGCATTGTAATTAATGCCCTGGGTATGGTATCCACCGCAAAGAAAGAATATCTGTAAAGAAAATATGATTATTGTAATAAACAGAGCAAAACACCCTCCCTTTACTAATGAATGAATGCATACCATAGTATCATCTGTCTTTTGCATGTTCAGTGAGAACTGAGTCAGTTTCTCAGTCCGCACCACAGACTCATAAAGTCAATGGTCCTCATTATCACTCATGGGCGCAGTAGTGGTAGCAGCCCCGCTGTTGCAGCTGCTTATTCCTGCGGGGAGGTGGCATTACCAGCAAAAGGCGCCAAGGCGGCAGATAGGCCTAAGGTGGCACTGACTACCTTCCTCACATCAGCAGTGATGAGGGGACCAACCTGTGTCGCCGTGGGACAAATCTCGAGACTCACCAGTGTGGAACAGTTTGGCGACAAGGTGCTGCCATTCTGCGACTTCACCAGTGACTGTGGAACAGTTTGGCGACAAGGTGCTGCCATTCTGCGACTTCACCAGTGGCCTGCATGACCAGCAGGGCTCTCTTTGGGGGGATGGAGAGGGTGGGAATGTCCCCCATGGGCGCAGACTGGACAGCTATCTACGTGCAGCGGCTTGGCAACTTCTGTCCTATACGTCTCCCGGGTCACCTGACGCGGCACAGGACCATTGCCACTCAACATGAGGAGGGCTGCCCGGCAGCCCCGACGATGGCCTTGGATGAAGGGCTACAAAAAGAACAGCATCGACCAGCCAACAATGAACAACTTGCAGCAGTGACGATGGGACTAGCCTGTGCCGCCAGAGGACTACTCTCAAGGCTGTGGGGCAGTTCGACGGCGAGGCGCTGCCGCTCTGTGACTTCACCAGTGGCCTGCATGACCAGCAGGGCCCTCTTTTTGGCTAGTCATGCTTAGTTGATAGTCACTTTTAGTCCCAGTTGGGCAAGGGCTGGATGTAAACAAAAGCATATATTTGCTTATCCGTTACGCTTGGAATAAAGATATCATTATTATCATCATCATCATCATCATCATCATCATGGGGCCGGAATAGCTCAGTTGGTAGAGCGCCAGACTCGTGATCCTGGAGTTGCGGGTTTGAATTTTGGTACCGGGGGATTTTTCCCTCAGAGTTAACATTGGTTCTGACTCCATTCCCCATACAGTCCTTCGAATGAGACTTTAAACCAATTCTGTGTGTGAACACACAAAACTCCACTCCCTTTGTTGGGTAGATGGGATTAATACTTGACTGTCCATACAGGGAGTGTCCACAGGTGTATCTGCCTGCGTTCACAGAAGAAGGTGGTTCATGATGCAAAAGACAAGTATTTCGCCAAACAAAAACTTGCATGCACACATACTGTATGTATTCTTATCTGTTAAAAGTTCACAGAGAAAGTGCATGTGTTGGCTTGTGCAAGGGACTGTCACTGTAATTCCACACATTATCTGCCATGCAAAAATACACCGATAAGACTTCAGGATCATGACACAACCATGGTAGACAACCCCCCCCTCTCCTCCCCTCCTCGCCCTCTTTCTCTGTCTCTCATGATGGTACACAATATCTTCACACATGAGGACAGCTGTTCATGGGGTAAGGAGGGTGACAGTGTCAGTTTTAGATGGTTTGTTTCAGTTTCATCATGGCGTCACTGCAGGTGGACTTGTCCATATATGCTACACCACATCCGCTAAGTTTTGAGACCACACTGCATGATTTAAAGCTGATGGACCAATAAATTAATGACTAGGATGAGAGGATTTAAAAAGAGGGTCTCATGGCTACAACTTTGCAGATGTCTGACCTACAATGTGCTTGTCAGACTTCGAGTACCTACATAACATTGGTTGTGCCATTATTTTCATTGTATATATGTGGTGAGTGTATACATGTGTGTGTATGAGTGTGCGGGCATGGGCCTGTGTGTGTGAGCGCATGTGCGTATGATGTGTGTGTATGTACATGCGTGTGTGTGTGTGGTGTGTGTGTTCATGTGCGTGTATATGCTTGTGTGTGTGTGTGCGTGTCACTGTGCTTGTTTGTGTGTGCATGTGTATGCGTGCAGATGTGCATTTGCTTGTGTGATTTGTGGGCTTGTGTGAGCATGCTCCTGCTCACATATCTGCTCATGCACGTGTACATATATGTGTGCATGCCTTTGTATGTGGGCATATATACTTGTGCACATGTGTATGTGCGTGCGCGTTTGTGTGCGCGCATGTGTGTATGTGTGTGCAAGCACGCATGTGCATGTGTGCGAGCATAGGAGCGAGTGCCTGTGAGTGTATGTATGTTATAACTAGGACCGTGTGTTTGTACACCTTTTGTCAATCTCGGTCACTTCTGCAGTGTTGTGCTAATGTACCACACCTGAGTTTGATTTTAACATCTCTTTAAGTGGGCAGACAAAATGGCCACTTCCCACTCAAGAAAATGAATGTACACAATATTTCATGACATCTGTGTTGTGTACAAGTGGAGCATGCACACAAGAAGTGACTAGCCCTCCAAGAATTTCACTGCTGTTGTTTTTTCTCTCCTTTCTTTTCTTTGATGACTCTCATTTTCACATGTACTTGAAATCCACAAATTCATGGAGAAATGCAAGCTCAGAGTTAAACCATGACAGCTCGCCTTGACTTAAGGCTGTATCAGACCAAGTGGCATAGGCTAGAACACCAAGGCTACATCAAAATATTGTTATGCTCTGCATAGATATGTGGGGATTGTCTTCAGTCGTGATAAGCTCCTTGCATAACATTATCAGTCTCCAATATCCCTTGAAGTCGGAGTGTGGCTGCCCACGTAATGAAAAACGGTCACACACGTTGTCACGGACGGGTCGCCAGCCTACTCAGCCTTGCTTTAGCAGCGTGAAACCACCCTTAGCAGTGTCTGCTGGTTTCACACGAGACTGTCACCATTTGGCTGTCAGTGGAAGGGCTTGGCGTGCTGTCCGTGTGTTTTTTTTTTCTGCATTCTGCATCCCCCCCCACTGCATTTTTCTTTTCCACTTCTTGTATTAGGTGACAGGAGTGTGGCTGAGCGGTTTTTGTGCTGCCTGCACGTGTTTTTCGTTATGTTTGTGTGTCAGTACAGTTTAACTCTGGCGGAGAGGAGGTGGTGTTCACGGGTTCAGGGTTGGAGGAAGGAGGCAAGAGAGTGAAGTGGCACTCTGATTTCAACGTTGAGTCGAGTGGGATCGCTGTCCCAGTGCAGTGGGATCACTTTTTTGTCTGCTTCGGTGCAGATCAGCGGCTGGTCCTTAACCTTTTTGGGTTGGAGGAAACCGCTGCGTTTTGGGGGAATCTCTATTCCCAACCACTGGCACATCTTCCCTTTGGTCGCCCCAGACCGTTTCCCTTGGTGGGGAACGGCTGAACAGCCCCTGGGTTCTTCGCTGGGCCAGGAGCTGACCAGCATATCTACCTCTTCATCTCCCCCTTTCACCCGTTTTGGTGAGTTTCGTACTCAGTTATTTAGGCAGTTTTTTTTTTTTTTTTCCTTTTTTTTTTTTTTTTTACAAGTTTAAATTCATGTTTAGAACATTCTCTTATAGTTCTTGTGTGTTGTTACCTTTACTGGTAACGTTTTCCTTAGATACAAATTCTCCCGTTTTATTAGGTTTCCTGGGCACCTTTGGAAAAGGTACAAACCTTGGTGACCAAGTCAAGTTTTTGCACTCCTACGTAGCCAGGAATCCAGTCAGAAGGGGTCTTAATTTTTGTCTTTGGGAGAAATTCGTCTGTTCTTGGTTAGTTTAAGGTTCTAAGACTGGGTTCCTTATTCATATGTCTATATTGTCTATTCTTTCCTTCTCTTATAGTTAGCTGTCTTTAATTGACAAACACTCGGGACGAACGCATCACGCTAATTGGAGTGCCTGTGTGACTAAGATTAAGTCGGAAAATAAGGGTCTCCTATCCCGACGCCCCGCTTTGGACTCGGTCCCGTCGTGTTTATCTGTTTTTGTCAGCCCTCTGTCTTTGTGTCATATTTTGTATTGTTTTAAGAATAATTTCATTACTTTATCCCATTGTGAGAAAGGGATGAGATGTTTGATAGTTGTTTTTCCTGTATAATTATGTATAGAAAACAAATGGGTAGACTTGATCAAATAGAGTCCCCGCTCACGGTACACACGCATGCGCGCATGCACACCCAGACACACCCTGATAATTTGCCCTGTACACGTATTGATCGTCGCTGCAGGGCGTTGACCCTGTTTGTCTCAGAAGGCCGGATCCACCTCTGGACACCCCTGGAGGTCTGTCACGTCCACCCCTCCCCACTTCTGGAACTGACGACGTGGGACCGGGACTTCTTTCAACGCTGCTGTTCTGGCTGATCCATGTGGCCCTGGATGTGGGACAATTTAGAGCTGACCGTGCGTCGCAGGAACTCAGACTTGGGTGATGTCTAAGTGTATTCGTGTTTGTGTTGTGTTGCCGTGGACGTGGGACTGAAATAGGAGTGAATTACATGCAGGCTGGCATGGTTGACGAGGAAAGTGTGAAGTCTGGCTGTTTTGGAGTGACTGAGTGGAAATGGTTGTGATTGCTTTGGTGGTGTGAAGGTTTTTTGACCTGTCTTGAATCTTATTTAGTCTGTCTCTCCCCTATCGTTCTTCTTTCATTATGAAATTCTTTAATTAGTTGGGCTGGTAGTGGGAGTCCCGGGGGGAGGGAGGTTTTGCTTTTCTTGGGCTTTTGGGTTATTTTGTTCTATGGGTAACTTAGAACTGATAGGTTCTTTCCCCTCTTCTTTACCATTCTATTCTTACTTGGTCTCTCTCCTCTGTCTTCAGTCTTCTTTGGTTAGGCCTCTCTCCCCATATGGAATGAATGAGTATTGTCGATTTATAATTAATAAACTGTTATTGTCTTTGTAAATCCTTGGGTGGTCTGGTTGAGTGAGTGTTTTGGGTGTTTGCTATCAGTTATTGCCAGTCGAATTTTCCCTTTGTCTTTCCAAACCTCATGGCTTTTTTCAACTTCTCTCACCAGCCGAACCACTCAAGCAAAAGAACGTGTTATTCTCCTGGTCACTTTTTGCACTGACAGCTGAACGTCTTTATCAAAACTCAACAACTCTCACCGACACATTCACCTCTTCACTCACCAGATTTTCCCACCCAAACAATTTAACGATGACCACATCCAAGATAATCATGACAAATATTAGGTTACTTTTGGACAACATCAAATATATCGGCACGCCTGCGTCATTGCCAACTGTCGTCCTTGTGAGAAAGAAGTCGCTTTGTTCCAGCAGTGCCAGAGACTCATTGCTTTTGAACTTGTCGACTGTGATACCTAGTCACTTGTCTTCCTCTAAGAATGTTCTCTGCTGGATTTGGAAAAAGGGGGCCCCTGAACTGGGGTTTCATGGTTAAATGATCAAACAACTGATGACCCACAATGCCTGACTTTCATGTCAGGCAGCACAAGGAACTCGACTGATAATCGTCATTCTCTACGACAATAGAAATGCATGCTGACTGCATTTAGAAAAAAAAACAAACAAACAGAAAACAAAAACAAAACCACCCAGTTCTCCACCCTACTGGTCATGTTCTTTCAAGCCAGATTCAACCACATAGACCACACACCTGAAATACACAATGGACCCAAACCCCATGTGCTTCTGCTGTCATCTGTATAAGTAAGAACAAAGCTGTTTGAAAACATGCCACCCACAAAAAAAAAAAAAAAAAAAAAAAAAAGAAGTGATGTTTCTTTTAAGACTTTTTTGTAAAAAAAAAAAAAAAAAAAAAGGATGCGGGGGAAAAAAAGATGACTTTGGCACTCTGGGTTCACCATACTAATGTCCTCGATCAGGGACAGAGGTGCTGAGGAAAGTAATCATCATGTGGTCACTGGAAAAAAAAAAAAAAACCCAACAGAAAGTTTGCTCCCATAACACTGAATACCCATCTCTATACTACTGGATATCTGGAAAGTGATGCAACTGCTGATACACAGACTTAACTGCAGACCAGTCCATCTCTAACAGCACAAAGACATCACGAAAAAGAAAACAACAACAACAACTATACCACCACCACACCACACAACACAACAACATCAACCCCAACAACAACAACCCCAACAACAACAACAACAAAGGTGTTTCTCCACTCTGACCCTGGTAACAGTGTAGTGCAGCAGAATTCTGATGTCCTGCAGTTTGTGGCCTATGTCACAGTTGCGTGTTCGAATCCAGGCAGCACCAAAATTAAAAAAAAAAAGTTGGCAGTAGAAGGGCATCTGGGAATCATGATCTGGATGCGGCCCGGCCCCTCTTAGAGTGTAAGGAGTTCAGAGCTGAAACACTTGTCTGAGGGACGGGTTTCTTCTCTGAAGACCTTCTGCTGTCACGCTCTCCCTAGAGTTTCTAATCCACCTTGGAGTCCTAGCAGTCTGCTTATATCAAAGCCAGAGTTTCCCATTAGGTTTTTTTTTTTTTTTCTTTGTAGGGAATAAGTGGCACAATGTTTTCAGCCTTTTTTTTTTTTTTTTTTTTTTAAATCAAAAACAAACTATTCTAGTTAACAATTTATACAACATACTATTTTTCCTGTAGGCATTTTATATATTGGTGTCTCCTGCCACTTCTGTTCTTGTTCTGTTACTGATGCTTTGACACCTTAATCGCGCACAGCGAACTGTTCTGTGCAGACATACCATCTCAAACCAACTGCGTGCACAGGACATGTGGATCACAATAACAGAAAAAGACACACAACCTGACAACATCTGGAGATTTTTCTGCTCCATGTACATGGCCACTGCTGAAAACAATAACAGCAACAACAACAACAACATCACACACACACACAAAAAACAACAGATTTTTCATTTGAAAATATAAAGAACTACACAGTAGCAAGTTAAGAAGTTTTTTCCCCAGGGGGAAAACATCAAACACACACAAAAACAAAAAAAACTTTTCTTTTTTTTTTGTCATACATTTTGAAGACAAAAAGTTCATCATGGAAACTGTTCAAACTTCCTGACACATCATTATGGATTAACTGTTTTTGATTCCCCCTCTACCCCCCTCCCATTCTTTTCCTTCTTTAATTTACACTGCTGAAAAAGTTCCCAATACGGAATTAAGGGCTGTAAGAATTTTTAACATTACAACTGCTGATGATCACCGTGTTCTGGTGAAAACAGTTGCCCTCCTCCTTGATTCGAGTACAAGTTACTGCCTACACTAAAGTGCTCACAGGCGTGTGGAGTTTTCATGTAACAGGATCTACCATGACGTCTTCAAACTTAACTTCAGCTGAGTACTTGCGGGTGTTGAGCAAGTATTGTCTGCACTGTTCATTGCAGCACAGACAAACACATCAACTTACAAGTATGAATCGCGCATGGCTTCACTAGTGTTTGAAAAATCATTTATTCCAGAGAGTCCTCCTTATTTGTTCTGATTCATTTGTCTCCCTCCTTCTTTAGTGAAAGCTTACGAATGGTGAGACATCACAGCATCTATTGTTATCATTATTATTATGTTTTCATTTCATTATTTGATGAATTACTTACTTTTCATTTCATTATCCAATTTCAGTTTCATTATTTATTTTAAAAAAAGAAAAAAGTTTAATTTGTTTCATCTCAATTTCATTATTCACTTTCCACCGGTCATAACTTCTGGTCACTGTCAGTGCGAATCACACCCCTCCTCCCATACATGTCCACCACTGACACCATGAACCCACATACGCACAATTATACACCAACCAACCAATCCACTGTCCATGTACTCACGCCTTGGACACTTTGCAACAACACCCGATATAGTAACACAGCACTGAAGAGCATGTCAACAGGTGAAGAAAAAAAAAAAAAAAAACGAAGAAAAAGAGAAAAAAAAAAGTCTACCCACTTTCCACTGAATCCCCCTTCTTTTCATACATCTCCCACAAACACATACACACTCGCAAAGAAGACCAAAAGAAAAAGGATGTTTGTTCAATACACCAGCCAAAACGTTTTCGACAAAAGAAAAAAAAAAAAAAGCGCCATTTCAAACAATCCGACAACTCCAAGAAAACAATGGACTGTGTTTCTCCACATCAAAAAGACTTGATATACAAAAAAAAAAAAAACAAAAAAAAAAGTAGCCTTGCTTATCTGTCAAAAGGAAAGATGATAAGTCGGGTATGTGTGAGACATGAACAGCACAAACATTCAATCACCAAGTGAGCTTATAAAAAAACACATCTCTAAAACAGAAATATACACATAGATGGCAAGTCCCCTGAAAGTACACAGCTATTACTTGCGATAACCAGGCCAGCCAACAAGCCCTACCATGTGGTTCATTTTCAGGGGCACCTGTTGGAACGTTTAATTTCTCGTCCGGCAAGTACCTTGCTCTTTGATAGGGGGGGTGGGGGGGGGGGGGGGGGGGGAGGGGGTGTGTCCAACCCAGTGTCCATCCCACACAAGCATCTAATGACCTGTTAAATGCTATGACATGGTCCAGTTCAGACATTCTTCTCAGCGCTGGAGCTTATCAGCTAACACCAGCAGATTCACCTCCAACGTCCCCCTATCATCCATCTTAAAAGAAAAACAAAGGGGAAAAAAAAAAGAGAGAGAAACCCACCCACCTAACCCATACAACTGCATGAACATTTTTTTCATTTTTTTTTTTTTTCTGGCAGGGGTTGGAGGGTGGTGGTTTGAGGGGGATGGGGGTGGGGGGGGGGGGGGGGGGGGGATGTGTGAGATTGGGGTGTGGGGTGGGGTGGGGGTGGGGTGGCTCACTTTAGCCAGTATGCACCAAAACCAACGACTTTGATTTGCGTAAAAAAACAGTCTGAAATAACTGAATGCCGAGCACTGAATGACTGAATGCGTAAAAAAAAAAAACAAAAACACAGTCTGAAATAACTGAATGCTGAGCACTGAATGACTGAATGCGTAAAAAAAACACAGTCTGAAATAACTGAATGCTGATCGCTGAATGACTGAATGCGTAAAAAAACACAGTCTGAAATAACTGAATGCCGAGCGCGCTGAATGACTGAATGCGTAAAAAAAAAAAAAAACACAGTCTGAAATAACTAAATGCCGAGCGCTGAATGACTGAATGCGTAAAAAAAAAAAACAACACAGTGTGAAATAACTGAACGCCGTGCACTCAAATGTTTTATCTGACACATATGCTACATGACACAGACATACATAAGCCTGGGTCATATCATCCATCGCGCTCTCTTCACATCTGGAACTATGGCTGATATCGGGATTCAAAAATAAAAAACAAAAAACAAAAAGTCTGATTTTCTCCCAAACTACAAGGCAAGGCAAGTCTAACCAAGAGGAACAACAGAAAGACATCAGATTCTCAGGCAAGGAAGAAGTCACTCTTCTAACTAGCTTGTTACACTGTTGAACTGTGAACAGGAAATGAATTCACACTGTCACAAATTTCGATATATGGTGAACATAACTTTTGTTGTTGTTGTTGTTGCTGGATACATCACAAACCATAAGGTGACCAGAACTGGCAGTCATTCTTTACACTCGCAGTTGCAGACTTTGTAATTATGAAAATCGCACCGACAGATGACCACGACACAGACACATGACACCAGATCACTGACCAGCACTTGCCATTCCCTTCAACATGCAGGGAACTGTGGCTGATGCATGGGTGAAAAAAAAAACAAAACAAAACAAAAAAACAGACTGATTTTATCCCTAATACAGTGCTGATCAGATTGACATGAGCAGACAGTCAAACGTCCAGGCTTCCCTGCACTCTTTAACCCCCTTACTTACACACACACACACACACACACGCCGACTTGCTCCAGACTAACAGTTCCTTCTATCTCTCTTCATGGAATCCACTTCACTGAGTGGAAAAGGAAAGGGGAAAAGTTCAGAGAGAAACGTATGGAGGTTGGGGTGGGGGTGGTGGGGGTGGTGACGTCAAGAGACCCCCTGACCTTGGCCAGATGGTGGTGTCAAGGACAGCACCACAGTGCTTCGGAGGAACTCCCTGACCCCAAATGAAAAATCGGACTCGGTGGGGACGGGAAGGGGGAAAGAGCATTGGTGGGGGCGTGCATTGAAACGATATCCTCTCCCCCCCCCCCCCCCCCCCCCCTCTTACCCCATCCACTGCAAATGTTGTCAAAGCAGTACAAGCACTGCTTACACTGTGGGGGTGGTTGGAGGTCGGGGGCAGGAACATAAAGCAAGAGGTTTGCAAATTGTGTGCCACTATCCTTGTTTCATTCCCATTTCTGTCTCTGTGCTCGACTCCTGCTTCATTAAAGGGTGGGGAGTCTTTTGTTAGCTGGTAAATCTAGTGCAGACAAAAAACAAACAAACAAAGAAAAAAAAAACGCTTCCAGGAAAAGGAATTTTCTTGCTGAAGTAGTTCTCAGATACACTTACCTGTCCAAACAAGCGCTTTATTCCTACTTGGTGTGATCCATACCAAACCTAATCAGAATCAAACAGAAAAAAAAAAAAAATGCTGAAGAGAAAGGAAACCCTACAGCTGCGCCTCCAACCATCATCACTAGGACCCCAGAATGGTCTCCCTTGACACTTCTGTCTGTCTAAGTTTATTCAGTTTTCGCACTTTTTTTTTTCACACTGTGTACAGAAGTGAGAGGCAGTCCCATGCTGTTGTTGTTGTTGTACCCTGGCTAGAAGACTCCAGGGATCATCCGAACGGCCAGAGTACTTGAACACAACGGTACAAATGCATCAGCTGGGGATGAGAACATTACGTGTGTGACCATTTTTGATTACCCCGCCATGTGGGCAGCCACACTCTGACTTCGGGGGTGAGGCAGTCCCATAACTTGTAAGGCCTTTGGAGGGGTCCTGTAGCTATGATAAAAGTTTGACATGAAATCAAGAGCAATCTATCTGTGGTAAGAAAGGTAACTGAGTGAACCGGTCAAAATCTGCAAGTGGTTTGTTGTGGGAGACCACTCCGGAGTCTGAGCGTTCATGATAGGAAGTACAGACTTAGCTCCCCTCACTTCCCCCAATTCCTTTTTTTTTTTCCATTATGATGATTAGTGATCACGCCAAGTAGGGATAAGGCATTCATGTGGATAGGCATGCATGCAAACAAATCTGTCTGTAGCTTATTCTTGATGACTTATAGCTTCTAACAATACTGCTGCACTGGTCTTCCTATGAAATAACCCTCAGTACACCAAGTGTGGTCTGAATTTCTTCGGCAAGTCCCAACTGTTTTCTGTTAGGACCATGTTTTCAATTGAGCATCTTCCCTCAGATATCAAACGTGCGCTTGTCAAATGGTTTGAATTTTTGGGACAGTTCATTTCATTGCATGCACTGGGGTTCTCTGGGGTTTTTTTTTCCTACAGGCATCCCACACCACTGGCCTGAACCTGCTTTGACGGCCCAGGCAGCAGAGATGTGTTCAAGGGAGAGAATGAAGAAAGTCGTTCTGGTCATGACCAAGACTACACTCTTTAACAAAAAGAAGTCTTGAAAGGGTAGGAGTCTTCACTGCGATATTTCGCTGTACATCAACCAACTCTCCAGAGATCCTCAGAACGATGCCTTCAAGATGGTCCTTTCCTTCAGTTTGCAGGCAGACTTTGGGCTTTTCCTCCCCCTCCCCCCCCCCCCCCCCCCCCCCCCCCTACACACAGCCTGCATTCAGGCTCCAGGCATAGCCCACAGGTAACCATGGGCAACTGAAGGAGAAAAGGCTGGGTGGGGGTAGTGGGGGGAGCGAGGCCTGCAACACACATGACATGTGTGACAACACATGATAATGGGAAAAGGCAGTCAAGAGCCGGCAAAAATAATCAGGATGATTCTTCTACACTCAGACTTGTCTCAACAGTTAGGCATTCCATTGTTGGGGTATGGGTGTGTGTGTGTGTGTGTGGGGGGGGGTGTTGGGAGGAGGCCTGCAACACAAGTGACATGTGTGACATCTTGAGAACAGAAAAAGGCACCAAGAGCCAGCAAAAATAATCAGGATGATTCTTCTACACTCAGACTTGTCTCAACAGTTAGGCATTCCATTTTTTTTAGGGGGGGGGGGGGGGGGGGGAGAGAGAGGAGTGGGAGGGGACAGGCACAATGACAAGGTAGTAGTGGGGCAGGAGATGGGCGGGGGTTACTATGAAGGGGAGGTGGCAGTGACAGCAGGGGAAGGGATGGGGGGGAGGGGCCAGCAAAAACGTCCTTTTTGAGCTAGAAACGATGGGAAAAAAAAAAAAACCAACAACATGATTTCACACTAAAATGATTTAGATGAGGTGGGGGTGGAGGGGGGGAGCAAAACAAAAAACCAGCCAACCAACCAACCATCACTCTCACACTCGACCATAACTTAAATGACGTGAGGAAGAAGAAGAGAGGGCAGGGTGCTACACTGTGGACTTTAACTTTCCGGAGCCGAATAAAAACTGACATATCCTGTCGACGACGTAGGCCATGACGATGTCCGCACACACACCACCAGCAACACCGTGTTCCGGAACTGAAAGAGAAGGAACAGGACCACAATGACACTACTTCAACACATCATCATTGCAGACTCAGACACGCACTGACACTATGTCAACACATCACCACACACACAGACACGCATTGACACTATGTCAACACATCACCACAGACACATTGACACTTTGTCAACACATCACCACAGACACAATGACACTATGTCAACATATCACCAGAGACATAGACACGCATTGACACTATGTCAACACATCACAGACATAGACATGCATTGACACTATGTCAAACACATCACAGACATAGTCACGCATTGACACTATGTCAACACATCACAGACATGCATTGACACTATGTCAACACATCACTACAGACATAGACACACACTGACACTATGTCAACACATCACCACAGACATAGACACACATTGACACTATGTCAACACATCACCACAGACGCACATTGACACTATGTCAACACATCACCACAGACGCACATTGAGACTATGTCAACACATCACCACAGACATAGAAACACATTGACACTATGTCTACACATCACCACAGACATAGACACACACTGACACTATGTCAACACATCACTACAGACATAGACACACACTGACACTATGTCAACACATCACTACAGACATAGACACACACTGACACTATGTCAACACATCATCACCACAGACATAGACACATACTGACACTATGTCAACACATCACTACAGACACAGACACACACTGACACTATGTCAACACATCACTACAGACATAGACACACATTGACACTATGTCAACACATCACTACAGACATAGACACACGTTGACACTATGTAAACACATCGCCACAGACATAGACACATACTGACACTATGTCAACACATCACTACAGACATAGACACACGTTGACACTATGTCAACACATCACTACAGACATAGACACACGTTGACACTATGTCAACACATCACCACAGACGCACATTGACACTATGTCAACATATCACCACAGACATAGACACACACTGACACTATGTCAAACACATCACAGACACATATTGACACTATGTCAACACATCACACACACATTGACACTATGTCAACACATCACAGACACATACTGACACTATGTCCACACATCACACACACATTGACACTATGTCAACACATCACCACACACACACTGACACTATGTCAACACATCTCAGACACATATTGACACTATGTCAACACATCACCACAGACATAGACACACATTGACACTATGTCAACACATCACAGACACATATTGACACTTTGTCAACACATCACACACACTGACACTATGTCAACAAATCACTACAGGCATAGACACACATTGACACTATGTCAACACATCACCACAGACATAGACACACATTGACACTATTTCAACACATCATCACAGACACACACTGACACTTTGTCAACACATCACAGACACATATTGACACTATGTCAACACATCACACACACATTGACACGATGTCAACACATCACCACAGACATAGACACATATTGACACTGTGGCAACTCATCACCACAGACACAGACACGCATTGACACTATGTCAACACATCACCACAAACACAGACATGCAGTGACACTGTGTCAACAGATCACAGACACGCATTTGACGCTGAGTCAAAACATCACATAGACACACACTGACACTGTGTCAACACATCACAGGCATAGACACGCATTGACACTATGTCAAAACATCACAGAAATTGACACGCATTAACACTATGTCAACACATCACCATCACCACAGTAACAGACAGACAGGACCACAGTGACACTATGTCAACACATCACAGTAATAGACAGACAGGACCATAGTGACACATCATCATCATCACAGTAATAGACACGACCACAGTGACACTACACAGTGATGTTATTGATAACACATCACAGGAACAGAAAGACAGGACCACAGTGACACGATGTCAACACATCACCACAGTGACACTATGTCAACACATCACCATCACCATAGTAACAGACAGACAGAATCACAGTGACATTACTGTCAACACATCACAGTAACAGACAGACAGGACCACTTTGACACTATGTCAGCACATCGCAGAAATAGACAGACAGGACCACAGTGACATTATTGTCACACATCACTGTCATTACAGTAATAGACAGACAGGACCACAGTGACACTATGTTAACACATCACAGTAACAGACAGACAGGACCACAGTGATATTAGACAAACAGGACCACAGTGATATCATTGTCAGCACATCACCGTCATCACAGAAACAGACAGGACCACAGTGACACTATGTTAACACATCACAGTAACAGACAGACAGGACCACAGTGACATTAGACAGACAGGACCACAGTGATATCATTGTCAACACATCACCGTCATCACAGAAACAGACAGACAGGACCACAGTGACACTATGTTAACACATCATAGTAACAGACAGACAGGACCACAGTGATATCGTTGTCAACACATCACCGTCATCACAGAAACTGACAGACGGACCACAGTGACACTATGTTAACACATCACAGTAACAGACAGACAGGACTACCATGACACTATTGTCCAACACATCACATTAATAGACAGGTTCACAGTGACACTATGTCAACACATCACCATCATCACAATCATAGACAGACAGGACCACAGTGACACTATTGTCAACACACTACAGTAACAGACAGACTGGACCACAGTGACACATAACCGTCATTACAGTAACAGACAGACAGGACCACAGTGACACTATTGTCAACACATCACAGTAATAGACAGGACCACGGTGACACTATGTCAACACATCACAGTAACAGGCAGACAGGACCACAGTGACACTACGTCAACTCATCACCATTCTCACTGTAATAGACAGATATTGACACCATGTCAGCATATCACCATTATCACAGTGATACTGCTCATAATGAAATGACTTTGAAAATAACGAGCAATACATTTATCTTCTCATAGCACTGCAAAGCACCATACTCTCTCCGTCTCTTTTCTTGAAATCAAGCACACATCGCACAGCCCCCCCCCCCCCCCCCCCCCCCCCCCCTCCGTATCTACCCGCCCCTCCCGTCAAATCCTTTTCCCCATTCTACCAAGCTCACAAAACGTGACACACACACATGCACACACACACACAACTATAAAATCCCATATATTGTGTCTATTTCTATGACTATGTATACAAACTGTGAGAGAGAGTGTGAGTCTCTCTCTGTGTGTGTGTGTGTGTGTGTGTGTGTGTGTGTGTGTGTGTGTGTGTGCACGCGCATTAGTGTGTGTGAGACAGAGAAAGAGTAAGAGACAGAGACAAGGACAGAGGCATTATAAATACAAACTGTATGTGAATGAGCGTGTGCGTGTGTGTATATGTGTGTGTGTGTGTGTGTATGTGTGTGTGTGTGTGTGAAGGAAAGAGAGAGAGAGAGAGAGAAAGAGACAAAGAGAGAACATGTCTTTGAAAGAGGCTAGAGCCATAAGTAACATGCCGTACAGACGCCAGTCACTACTGATCAGGGAACAGCTGAAGGGAGCAGGGTCTATGACCCTGACCTGCAGGCCGAGCTCAGGACAAAGGGTCAAGGACATTCACCTCCGAGGGGAGCTCCACCAGCTCAAACTGCTGCGAGACGTCTGGGAATGAGTCCGCTGGCCAGGGTGATGATGCCCCCACAGGAGAACATCAGGCTGTAGAGTAAGGGCTTGTTCTCCTTCAGGCTCTCCATAAAGGGTTCACCCTGCACACACACACACACACACACACACACACAGGCGGTGTCATCATCATGCTCCTACAGGACCACATCAGGCTGGACAGCAAAGGCTTGTTCTCCTTCAAGCTCCCCACAAAAACGCTTCCCCCTGCACACTGTCACAAGTGCCCATGTGCTAGGCTGTCCACAGGAAGTGACATCAGCTTTAAAATCAGCTTATACCACCTTTGCCTCTCAGGTGTAGGAAATGTCATTGGCGGTAGCGACTGCCGATGATACAAGGAGAGTTCAAGAACCGTTTCCTCGATCGTAACAAAACCAGCCAACACCTCAGCTGCCATTGAACATGTAAGGGATCTTGTCGGTTCAAGTGACAGGCAGGCAGGCAGCAAACCCTGAAAGGGGGGGGGGGGGGGGGGGGGGGGGGGGGGGGGGGGGGGGGGGGGGGGGAATCACTCAAACATTATTGTCAGTGATCCTAATTATAGTCAGTGAACCTACATTACCACCATATTCCCTGTGGGGAGATAAATGACAAAACATTATGATCAGTGATCCTTATTACTGTCAGTGACCCAAATTATTGTCGGTGATCCTAATTATTGTCAGTGAACCTAATCATTGTCAGTAATCCTAATTACTGTCAGTGACCGTGACCCTAATTATTGTCAGTGACCCTAATTCTTGTCAGCGACCCTAAATTACGGTCAGTGATCCTAATTATTGCCAGTGACCCTAATTATTGTTGGTGATCCTCCAGTGCCATTGCATTCCTGTGGAGAAGGTAAATAAAAGTGAATGTCAATGATCCTATAGAACCATCATATTCCTATTTTCAGTGAAAGGAAAAAGAACAACTGATCCCAGTGACATGCTCCATCTGTTGTTCTGGCTGATAACTCACTGTGTGGTGTCAGTCATGGTCTTCAAGCATTTATTCCCTGTCATGTCTTGGTTCCTATGAAATCTGTGCAATTACTTTTTGTAATCTTCCTCCGAATCATAGTCAATGCAGGAGGGCCGGAACAGCTAAGTTGGTTGAGCGCCAGACTCTGATGATCCTGGGGTTCGCATCTCCGCCGGGCCATTTTGTTACATGGGGATTTCTCCCTCGGAGTTAACATTGGTTCTGACTCCATTCCCCATTCAGTCCTTCGAATGAGACTACAAACCGAGATTCCGTGTGTGAACACACGTCCATCATCTTGCACACACATTGTCATGCTTCCCGGAGTCGGGCCACACATGCACGCACCACCGCCAAAGCAAACTCCGCAAACGCGTGCAATCACTCCTTTCACCCAAGACGCGTCAAATAAATACACACCGCCGAAAAGTTTTTTTTTTTTCCTTTCCCTCCTCCTATGGGAGAACAAGTATAGTTAGTACATTCAATCCTCAAATTCCTCCTCCTATGGGAGAACAAATATAATTAGTACATACAATTCTCAAATTAAGTTATCCACACCTCCTCTCCAATAAAGAGGTAACACAAAATAAGCACAAACACACCTCCTCTCCACCAAGGAGGTAACACCAAATAAATACAAACACCCCCCCTCTCCACTAAGGAGGTAACATCAGGTACTGTTTCCCCTTCAACTGAAACATTCATAAAACTTAGGGGTTATGTCACTATCCATCATCACCGTATTTATACTATATACCATTGTCGCGACAGCTGAGGTTATATAATAACGTCATAACATCATGGGGGTATGAGCCAGAGTCATTCCTCATCATTATGGGAAACACGCCAGGGTCATTCTTCTTCATCAAGATTCCTCCCCCTTGAGGAAAGGTACTGCAGACAAGGTCCGCCACCTGTCCCAGGCTGGGGTCAGGTCCAGCACCTCCACCACCTTCATTCACTCCCACGCGTGGCCCGGCGTGAGACAGGCAACCTCAGCGATGCATCAACCTTGCAGCGGTCTTCAATCGCCATAATCAAACTGACCATGCGACTCCCCCGGCTGGCGTAGAGCAAGTGATACGGGGAGTTTGTATTATACTCCCTGTTTGTAAGTATACTTACCATGTCAGACCATAGCATTAAACGGCTGTCAGTCAGCTCTGTCAGGCCGAAGTTTTGTGGCGAATGCAGTCATAAGATAGTCACGTGACGCCCACCCTACTTCCGCCTACGGAAGATGCCGAAGTTCGTGTACTGTACGTCATTCAATGAGGCCTGCGCGCAAGGCAACCCCCAGGGAACCTTGGCGCTAGAGGGGAAGGTAGGGCGGGCATTAGAGTCTGACATGGTAAGTATACTTAGCCAAACAGGGAGTATAATACAAACTCCCCATTTTGGCGTCGTATACTATACCATGTCAGACCATAGCAGAAATTTAAAGGAATAGGAGGAGGGCCGAGCGCCCTAATGGTTCCTGGGGTAGACCGATATGGCTGCATTGGCCGCCACAAATGAAATCCCTAGATTACTCTGAGGGATAAGCACAAGCCACAAATAAATGAGTTCAGAATGCGAACACAGCAATCTTTACACAAAGGCAAAGTATAGGCGAGACAGAGCACAAGACTTATCTTGCTTGGGCGGCTGTCAGTCAGCTCTGTCAGGCCGAAGTTTTGTGGCAAATGCAGGCATAAGATAGTCACGTGACGCCCACCCTACTTCCGATTACGGAAGATGCCGAAGATGTGTACTGTCCGTCATTCAACGAGGCCTGCGCGCAAGGCAACCCCAGGGAACCTTGGCGCTAGCGGGGAAGGTAGGGCGGGGCATTAGAGTCTGACATGGTAAGTATACTTAGCCAAACAGGGAGTATAATACAAACTCCCCATTTTGGCGTCGTATACTATACCATGTCAGACCATAGCAGAATTTTAAAGGAATAGGAGGAGGGCCGAGCGCCCTAATGGTTCCTGGGTTAACTGTTATGGCTGCATTGGCCGCCACAAATGAAAACCCCTTAGAACCATCAGCCCTGGTCATGCGGATGTCCCTTAGATAAAAGTTTATGAAAGGGTTCTCCGAACGCCAGTAGGCTGCCTCCAGGAGATGGCACACGGGGACAGAGTGCTGGAACGCTGTGGACATGGCCAACGCTCTGACCTCGTGGGCTCGAGGGAAAGGGCTGGGAGGTCTTTGTGGGCCTGGGCATAGGCAGATTTGATAGTATAGAATAGCCACCTAGAAATCGAGCCCGCCGAGATGTCTTTCTTGTTGTTGGGGTTGATGGAAATAAGGAGGCTTCTCTGAGAGGAACGCCTGGGGTGGGAACGCTCCCAGTAGTATCTGAGGCACCTAGAGGGTCATAGGTCCATGTCCCCGCTGCCTTCGCTGCCTAAGATATCCGCTAGGGAGCGGATAACCAGGGAAGGAGAGGTCGTGCCCGGTTCCTGGTTCTTCGCTAAGAACTCAGGCAGGAACTTAAGCGAGACCGATCCGTCTCTGAGAAAGGCGATGTCCCGAGGGTCACAACTGAGGACCTGAATCCCACTTCCCGCCCAGCTGTCAGATGGTGGTGCCTACGGCCGATCTGTAGCCCCGAATGGAACTAGCAGAGAGCTTTCGAGAGGATGAAAGGTGGGATAGGAAATTGCCTATCTGGTGGGATAGGAACGTGCCTATGTGGATGTTGGAGGGGAGGGAGGTAGGGGACCGAGTTAGCCGTGCACCACGTGACCCATCTCTCTCATCGCCGGTGGTCGCAATTTTTGGCTGGCATAGAAGCCAAGCGTGTAGGCGAAGCATCTGGGGATTGGAGTGAGGGAGGCCCGAGCGAGGTTGTCTGAGTAAGTCCCACCAAAGGGCTAGCTGGAGAGGGGGAACGTGAGTGAGGGACCTGAGGTCCGGGAACCACAACTGAGTCGGCCACCACGGGGTTAATGAGGATGAGTTTGGGTCTCTCCAGCCTGGCCTTCCTGATCACTTTGTGAAGTATGGGGAAGGGGGGAAAGGCGCGTAGGCGAGGAGTCCCGTCCAGGGGAGGGAGAGCGCATCGACCGCGCGTACGCTCGGGGGTCCGGGAGTGGAGAGACATACATGGGGAGTCGATGGTTTGTACCGGGTCGCAAATAGGTCGACCATGGGCTTGACCAGTGGTTCCCAGACGGTGGTTAGTGTCAGCTTGTTCAGGGTCCACTCTGTGTGCAGAAGGGTCCCTGACCGGCTGAGAGTGTCTGCCAGGATGTTGCGTGTCCCCGCTATGTGTCTCGCACGGAGGGTGCTCCCCGTCTCATGCGTGGCACCAGCGAAGAGAGGGCCTCTGTCCGTAGAGAGAGGCCGATGGAGTGAGCCCCCCCCCCCCCCTTTGTTGATGTAATGGGCTACCGACGTGTGTCCGTGAGGAGGAGAACCAGTCGGTGAGAGATAGATGTTGGAAGTGGAGGAGGGCCAGCTAGGCCTGACCGCTTCCAAATCTCTAATATGTTTGATGTGGAGGCGAGCCATCTGTGCGTCCCACATCCCCGAGGCATGACTGTCCCCCCAAGTGGGCCCCCCAGCCCGAGTTGGAGGCGTCTGTGTATATAGTTCGAGGGACTGTGTTGGGAGAGAGATCGGAACGCCTTCGTGAAGAGGAAGGGTGCCAGGGAGAGGCCAAAAGGGAGAGCTTTGAACTGGAACACTCGAGCTTGCCAGACAAACCGGAGGTAACGTCTGTGCGCCGGGTGAAATAAGGATCTGGAAGTACGCATCTTTCAGATCTATGGAGGTAGCCAAATCTACGTGATGGATGGAGTCTCTGATCTGGGAGGGCGTGTCCCATCTTGAACTAGGTATGTCTGAGGGAACTTGTTGAGGGGAGAAAGGTCAAGGATGGGCCTCCATCCCACCGAAGGTTTGGGGATCACGAACAGGTGGGAGTAAAACCCGGGGTTGGGCTGGAAAAACTTCGGTGATGGCCCCTTTCTGAGGAGTTCGAGGACTTCCAGGCGAAGGGCGTCCGCCTGGGCAGGTGGGGGGGTCGCTGGGGGACGGAGGAGGAGAGCGCATGAGGGGAGGACGACCGTGAGCCCACGTGTAGGCGAAACCCCGTCCTGAAGAACGACACTACCCAGGGGCTGAGGCCCATACGTCGCCACTGGCAGGCGCCGGGAGAGGTTGCCCGCCAGGGGAGCCGATTGTCCAGATGGGGGGAAGGGGAAGAGTGGGCCGGTGCCTTGCTGGGCAGGTTGGGCCAGCTCCATGCGCACACTACGGGAGTGTCCTCCAGTCACCGGCGGGGCCGTGCTTGCTGGCCAAACCAAAAATTTTAGCGAGGTTTAGGTTTAGGCCTCTGTGAGTTAAGTGGCCGCTTGGGGGGCCTGGAAAGGCGTGGCTGAGGGCCGGGGGGCAAAGGACGCCGCCGCCTGCTTGCGTTCCTCGAGCGAGAGAGACATAGCCCGAGGTGGAGTGCTCGCCAAAGAGCGAGTGATCCTGGCCCGGGACACATCGTAGGGATGCCCTGAGTGCCGGGGGAGAGTGAGGAGCGTGCAAGCACCGCGTCTCTAGCCACTAGCAGACAATTAAAATGGCTTGTTGCTGCTGTCCGCCGCAGCCGCCAGTGATGCGATATCCTGTTAACTAGGTGTCGCATAAAGGGGTCGCTGAATAAGCGAGGTTCGTCCTGGTGTGGTTCGGAGTTTGTATCCGAAGGCACTGGGACGGCGCCGTCATCCCCAGGCCAGAGTACCTCCGCCCTCTGCAAGAGCATGCTAAGGTAGGCATGCCCTGCAGTGGTGTGTAAGATGCCCATCCGGGCTACTCGGTCCCAGTCCTTTAGCGCTTAAAGGGGATGGTGGCCGCCGAAGTAGGGGGGGCCCGGTTGGGTATCAGGCGACAATCTGATTGGGAGATGGCCCACTCCCTGGTAACCGGATTGTCGGCAAAGAGGGAGGCAACTGGGTGCTTCCTGTGGGTCCCAAGTAGGGCGCCGAAGGGGGCCGCATTGGGTGCCGGGGGCAGGTCTTGACCCTGCGTGGGGACGGCGTCTGCACCCCTGGCGCGTTTTGCCGGACTCTCCCACAGCGAAGTGAGTGACTGAGGTGCGACAATTCTGAGTCTGGAGTATTGGGCTGGGGGCAGCCCAACGATCTCAGGGAAGGCCAAGATCGGCAGAGGGAGGGGCGTCCCTCGACACGAAGTCCGGTCGAAACCGTTCAATGGTGTGGATGTCATAAAGGGATGAGAAGAAGTCCTCATCGTAGTCGTCCTCAGGCTGTGGGGAGTCAAGTTCCTGGGAAGGGAGGTCTTCCTCAGGGGGCAACTGCGCGGTGTGCGCGAGGGTCCCGCCCTGGTAGGGTGGTGGCGGGGGGAGGGGGGATGGCGGGACCCTCGTGGCTCTATGCTCGGCAGACGGGCTGGGGTGGGAGAGCCCGGACTGCCGATCGGACAGCGCCCGAGGTGGGAGACCCAGGTCGACCCAAGTCTGCGAGGTGGGTGCCACAATCGACCAAATTGTTGTTCAGGTTGGGTGTGTGTATTGAGCCACTGGTCCCTCTCGGGGGCATAGAGCCACTGGTCCCCGGGGAGATAAGCGGGCTGTGGCGGCCCAGAGTACTGTGCAGGGACTCGCCGGGGACCGGGGTAACCTTGGGCAGCAGGGGGGGAATAGTAATCGACCCTGGTATGTGGTTTCCCCCCGGGAGCGTGCCGGGTCCCAGTGGAATGGGACAGGTTACCCGTGGTCCCGCTGGTAGATCTCCCCGGAGGAACGGGACCGAGGACGTTGCCCAAATGGGGGCCGAGTAGGTCGGACCCCGACGTCCTGAACCCCTAGGGGAACCTGCGACGGGCAAGCGGGGTTGGTCGGCCGTCTTGTGTATGTTCACAACCGGTGGATGCACTCGGTGTTCCCATACGCCCAGAGTTATGGACATGTGCATGGTCGTGCAAGACGTGGCCATAAAACTGCGTCCGGAGATACTGGACGCTCCTCGTGCAGGGGTGTTGGCTGCACCTGTGCACGGTGGGGAGAGCGTCGTGAGACGGCGAGTCCGGATGGGGGGAAGAAGTGGACCCGCGCGTCCCATAAGTGCGAGTGACGGGTGGGGGTTCCAGCCCAAGGCCGTCACCCGTGCCTGTCCGCGGCCCGGCAAAGGTCCCGGGGGCCGGGGGTCGCGTGACTCGGCATAGTAAGTGGATGTCTGACTATGCGCAGGAAAGCTAGAAGGCAGGGTGGCTGGGGGAGAAGCGGAATCCCGCTCGGATTTCTTGGCTAGACGGGGTCCCTTAAGGGGGCCTTGCCCTTAGATTTCCTGGGCAGGTTGAACGAAAGGCACTTAGAAATCGCAGCCGGTTGCCTTCTAGCTTTCGAACGCAACGGTCGTGCGTCCGTCGGTCGGGTAGAGGAGGGAGACTCCCGCGTCCCCTCCGCGGGAGGGACGTCTCCGTCTACCGCGGCCGGCCGTTCTCCCAAGGAGAGGACGGTTCGCTCGGGGTTGGAACCAACTCGTGGGTCCTCCGGGAATGTGAGCGAACTCTGAACGTCAGAGTTATTGCTCGACCCAGCCGAGTCCTTCACCATATTGGGCGATGGCGCCGAGCGAAACCGGAGCACACGATCGTAAACGGGAGACACGACGGTCGATCGAGGAGGATAACCAAGTCGACCGATCGATCGTGCGCACACAATAAAATAAAAATGTAAACAACGCACACAATGGAATATACAGGTAAACAAGTCCGTACAGGGACACAAAGCGCAGCAGAAATGAGCGAAACAGTGCGTGAGAAGCGACCGTGGCGTGGGCCCAAAGTGCTGAGTAACGCCACGTGTAAATACAATGACGCCGGTCGATCGCGATCGTTAAGGACACGAAGGCGAGCGAGAATTGTGACAACTGAAAGAAGGGGTGCAAACCAATTGAGGAAGCAAATTCAGGGCGAAAAAAAAAAACCACGTAAAATACCGAGGGTTAGAAGTTGGTGCACAAGAGAGGGAGACCGGCAAAACAAAACGAACCGGCTCACGATGGCGACGAGTTGTGAAAACCGGAGCACACGATCGTAACACGACGGTCGATCGAGGAGGGTATACAGGTCGATCGACCGTGCGCACACAATAGCAATATAACACAATGGAAATATAAAAGTAAACAAGCTCGCACAGTGACAGAAACGCAGTAGCGATGAACGAAACCGTGCGTGGGCAACGACAGTGGCGTGAACCAAAAGTGCTGAGTAACGCCACGTGTAACAGCAATGCCGAAGGGCGATGCGATCGCCATGCACACGACGCCGATCGAAAAATGTGGCAATGAATGGGAGGGGTGTAAACAAATGTAGGAAGCAATTTCCGAACGACAAACCACGTGTAATTGCGTGGGCTAGAAAGCTGGTGCGACAAGGAATGGAGACTGGCGCAAAACAAGATGGCGACGAAACCGACCCGCGATCGTCGCAGATGAGATAGTGGAATCGTGATACAAGTAACGCGCGAGATTAGAAATCGGAATTTAGGGGCAAAAGGCCGTAAAGGCGAGTGAGAATGCAAGGCCGATGGACAAAGGGAGGCCGAGAAAACGCGAGGGACGTGGCGATGGAAAATGCCGATCAACCTCGAACCGGTTACGCAAATAGACAAGACCGGGAGCACCACGATCGCGAGAAAATTTCAGCGAATAAGGTTAGAATGCTAGCCCATCCGATAACCTCACACGTCAAGATATAAGCGGAAGCCACAGATAAATGAGTACAGAGTGCAAACACAGCAATCTTTACACAAAGGCAAAGTATAGGCGAGACAGAGCACAAGACTTATCTTGCTTGGGCGACAGGCCGAAGTAGAATGACGGACAGTACACGATCTTCGGCATCTTCCGTAATCGGAAGTAGGGTGGGCGTCACGTGACTATCTTATGCCTGCATTTGCCACAAAACTTCGGCCTGACAGAGCTGACTGACAGCCGTTTAATGCTATGGTCTGACATGGTATAGTATACGACGCCAGTCCCCCTTCCATCTTTTCCCCGCTGTTTTCACAATACCATCACAGCAGAAGCTACATAAAATACCAGCTGATCTTCCAATAACTACAGCAGAATAGTTTCTCCCACTATATGTAACTTTCAAACCCAATTCATCCGCATATATTTAGCACAAATACATGCTATCCTGCTGAGGTTTTTTCCACTCATATTTCAGGGTCTCTAGCGTCTATTATCATTCCAACCAGTCAGGCTGTTAAGATTTTGACACAGCCAAATGTGATTTTGCATGCAACAGTTAGCTAGAGTTGTTGCTCTTTGGTCACAGCACACTTGAAGAACACATTCACATACCGCAAATGCAGTCATCAATCACAGCACCTCATCTCTAAAGTTTTTCTTTTCAATCCTTTTTTTCAGTTGATCATTTTCATCATATCTTTGCCAAACATGTACATAAAATGTAGTAAAATCATATGAACAAACAAGGCTGCATATTAAAATAAACGGGAAGCAAAAAAAAAAAACAAACAAAAGTAAATACAAACTGCAACTGGATTAACTTGTGAACGAATTTAAATATCACTATAATTACAAAGCAAGCAAACAAGCTAATGTTCTCACCTCTGTGGGCATGAAAAAGAATTCACCCCCACCCTGCCACCCAAACTTTCAGCTACAAGGTGCAGTTTGTGCATCAGAATTTACCACATTGTAGTGAAATGGTTTTCACCATTTTTGCACTTCACATTTCTGGAAGCACAAGGCTGCATGTCCTGAGACAGGATGCCACGTTGGCGCAAACATTATCCAAACTACAAACGGTCAAAACCCTGGGATTCCTAGAGTGCTCAAATCCCAGTGGTGCAAAACCAGCTTACTGAACTGAAAGAGGACACAGAACCAAACTGCTTTCAAACTCTATTCCAAATCATGGCCACAAGGAAATATCATTCCCCCCCCCCATATCAAAACATCACGTTCCAGTGTTAAGATACGTTTGATCATGATATAAAAGCACCTCTCTTCAACTGTTCTTATTCAAATATTTCCAAAATGAATGACAGTTATGTTCAATTAGTTTTGCTTTGGTTACATTCCTGGAGTAGCATCAATTCTTTGAAATATTCTGAACACCCATGCAGACTGAAGTGACAACAGCCTCCCCTCCCCACCCCATGCCCCCCCCCCCCCCCCCCCCCCCCCCCAAAGGGGACGGTTGGGTGGTATTTATTACCTATTGCGGTACAGCAGTCCCAGAAGCAGCAATTCACAGAAATTATGCTACAGAAATTATGCTCAGCTTGATTACCATCCACACTCAGATAGACTGCAGTGTCAATAGCAGAAAAAAAAAGGAAAAAGACTGGTATCAGTATAAAACAGGACACAGATATAAACCAGTTAGCTTCCCAGGTAAAAAAAAAAAAAAAAAAAAAAAAAAAAAAGAAGTCAGTTTTAGCTGCCTATGATGGGATGGTGGAGGACGGTTGGCATGATCATCATTCTTTCTATTTCCCCCTTCTCTCAATTGCATGTTTACTTTTTTTTTTAATTCAAAAGTTCATCATTTAGTATTTTTATAAACCTTTTTTCTCCAATGACATGATAGTAATTCCAGATCAGAAACTGTAAATGCTCTATAATCAAATCTAAAGTAAGCCTACAGTAAAATCTCAAGATAAATTAGAAAACAAATCTTGACTGCACATGCATGCAAGCACCAAACAAGTTTTTCCACCCTCTCTACTCATTCAAAACAGATGGGAAAGGGGGGGGGGAGGCTCGGAGTACTTATGTGAAGTTGGCAACCATTTATCACCCCTCCCGATCCAGCCCCGACACTAACAGCAGAATTGTTTTCTATAAAACAGCTATTGTTGTATTTCTGAACTGAAATGAGCGTATTTTTCTAACAATGTGTGTACACATCTACCAACTTTGTGAATATCTGTAAAACCAGTTCCATCCTATTGTTCACACATCGTCCAGATGTGAGACTGTGCACACAATGTGCGGGTTGTTACTCTTTGGTTGAAGTACTGTAAGACAATGTTATACATCACAAGTGCCACTACCACTCAAGGACTTCATCTCGAAATTTTTTTGGATTAATTTTCCGGTTCATCATTATCATCGTGTACAACATGCGGCAAAATTGTATGGGTGAACAGGTCTGTAACAGGGTTGGTGAGTGCATGTCTGCGAGGTGTTTGGATGGTAAAGAAGGTTACCAAAGTGGGCTTCATCCTCGATGGGTCTCTTGATACCTTGCTGCTGGCCATCCCCAGCTCCTGGTTGATTTATCTTGGCTGCGATCTGCAAAAGCCAAGAAATGAAGAAAAAATAATCAGCTGTTCACATGCAAACATTTTCTAGTCAAACATGTTTCTGGGAGAACAGTAATTATTACTAGTTGCAAAGTGAAACGACTGCAGGCGGAAATCTAAACAAATCTTAAAAAAATGTCAGCGAACCGCCCAGAGAAACGTGGACAAACGAGTCACAAGACAACACACAACACGTTTCGACCTCTTAGGTCTTCCTCAGGTGAAACAAAGACGGACAAAATAACGAAAATGCACTTAGCTTTGATCGCTTCAGATTGCTTCTGAGTTCTGCGCAAGGAAGGCGTCAATTATTACAACCACACTGGCAATTTGCATTATAGTACGCTCCATCTTGCCTAGTATATTCAAGTCAAACAAAAAACAAACCTTAAGAAGTACTTATGGTTACTATCTTGCCTAGTATATTCAAGTCAAACAAAAACAAACCTTAAGCAGTACTTATATGGTACTATCAGATGCAGTGTTCATTTTGTGGGCAATCCTTGCCCCACTGATATGATAAATTTCGCAAGATGGGCATTGAAGTGAATGAAAATATGTGCTTGCTCGCTATTTTCGTTGTCACGAATGTTTTGCATCTTGCCTGAAAAAGGCCTAAGAGGTTGAAACGCATCATGTTTTCTCTTGTGATTCCTAATGTATTTTCTCTTGGCGGTTCGCTATTAATAACATTTAAACTTGGTTTAAATTTCCACCTGCAGTAGCCTCACTTTGCAACTAGATCTATTTTCTTGCGACTGTGTCACTGGACCACATGCCGCTAGATACAAGTCAAGTCAAGTCAAGTCAAGTCAAGTAAACTTTATTATCTCAATTTGAGAAATTAATTTGTGGTCACACACACATTCACAGCAAATAAACAATAATTTAGCCACATTACCCATTTTCTCACATATGACATACATTCATATAGAGGAATTTGGATTTCAATTAAACATCTTCTCGGTTCAAGAAATCAATGGACACAATCTGTCTGTCTGTCTACATGTTACTTTGAAAATTCAAGCACCACCATTCTCATTCTTGGCAATTCCCAGCAACAAAAAATTCAAATGCATGCCCCTCCTCCCCCTTTGCCCATCCAACCCCACCTTCTGAGGAAAATCAAGCAAGGTCGGTGTGAATTGAGAAATGAAAACTTTGATTTCCAAGTTGCTGAAAAAAAAGTAGTCAGCCAGTGGGCATTGGGGCCACGGGGGATACAAAACATAAACAGTAGAAACAGGTAAAGAGCCTGCCACAAGCACTTCAACTGATACAAAGAGGAGCTTCTATACTTGAACACCTACAGGGTTCATACAGGTCTTAACCTTTACCAGCCGTGTCATACAACAAAGTGTGACGGGATTTCTTTCCTTGAGCCGCAGCACCCAAAGCTGTGTGACAGACTGTCAGTACATTCAGCCATGTCACACTCTACCATGTGACTGGAACATAAAAAATTCCTACACTTTCCATAAAATGATCCAAGAGAAATAAGCTATGTAAAAACTAGTCTTGGGGATGTTGTAGCCAGTAGCGGACCTTACTTTCAGTGCTCTATCGTGAACTTGGCTGACCCCAGCAACTTAAGAACAAAGGAACTGACGGCACCGGGCTTTGCTGCAAAGTGCGCATGAAAAAATATCGGTCAGACGAAGGCGTGGCAGCCATTTTCTCACTCAATGAAGCGCTTGACATCATATTACAAAGTGAACCTGTGATAAGGGGAGTGACAGAGAGATAGAAAACTATGAAAGATGAGAACAAAGTTAATTGTTAGAAGATGCAGCCATCCCTTTATCTTATTTGGTGTTGTAACAGAATGGAATAGAATGTAAACAAAGAATTTTTTTTTTTTTTACTTGTCAGACATGTTTATCAACGCATATTCATGTCTACACATTGAAAGTGAATGATTCAAAATTACTTTGTTCAATTAGTTGAGCGTTTGTTCTTTCCTATGACACCTAACAAAACACCGTTAGTTGTTGTCTAGTAACTGTAAAAATTAATTAAAAAGTGGCGAAATATGCGCGTCAGCAGGGACTGAGTCTCATGTGTGAGCATACGGCAGCAGCGAGTTGTGCTGCACGCGCCACTCTCGGCTAGCAAGTATTAAAGAGTCTGGAAATTTTTAGTCCATTTTCTAGGCCCTGGACAAGTCTGGAAAATCGCACTATGGCATGTAATAGCCTGGAAATTGAAGAATAAAGCATAATTGCTTGAAATTATGCACGGCTGCTGTAATTTTCAGCATCATTTAGCATTTATAATGCAAAAAAAAATATATTCCATGCCCTCAAATGTGATGCTTTGTCTCTTGTGCGTTTGTGTTTAACATTACTTTGACATTGCATTATGAACAAAGTCTTGAAAGTGGTATTGAAAATGCAGGTCTGGAAAAGTCTTGAATTTTGAGTTGCATTTCTTGAATGAACCCTGACTGAGTTATTTTTAACTGCATGAAACACTGCATGTTTTCCCCATGCACGCATCTTCGTTTTTGGGTGTGTGAGAGAGAGAGAGAGTGTGTAGGTGTGTACCTGCAGGCATGCGTTTCATTTTTTGTATCTGACATTAGCATTATGTCCCTTCTTATTTTTTACAGAAGGAACCAAATGACTGATGCATGTTTTCTTCTTCAAACTAAACAATTCACATGATTAACTAAAAAAAAAAAAAAATAAAAAAAAAGGGGGGGGGGACATGCCATGATTAGGGCTCCAAATTTCTGCTGTTTTCACAAATAACAAAAAAATCTAAAAATTACTGTGGAAAGAAATTCAGCGAAAAAAATTTTGAGGGGGACCAAGAAAGTGTCGATGGAATCATCGGTACATTCTTTCATTAGTTTCAGATTAATTATAACAACAATAACAACATAGCATTTATAAAGCACCTTGCCAAAGATTCTAAGTGCAGACAATGCACTCTCTCATGTGTGCACAAGGCCGCCTACCTAAGTAGCGCAACTGAAGAGTTGCCTGTCAGCAATTCATTCAGTTGTTTCCTGTGTCATCTAGTCACTTTTCTGACTTTTTTTTTTTTTATTTCTCATGCAGGATGCCCAACATGCAGCAAGGAAACCTCATGGTTGTCTTTGAGGTCACAGTTGATGGTGTTACAATCCAGTTCATGGTGGGTCCATCCATGCCAAGTTGTAACAAGTCACTCTTTTTCAGATTGAAATCTTTGAAGACGGACTGACATTTGTCAGTCATGTACTTTCCCTTAGAGTGGCCCCCCAAACTTTCAATGCCCACATCACTTCAGACTTTAATTGATAGTTGTCAAGATTGCTGCTAACCCTAGATGGCTGTAACTGGACTTGAGCTCATGGACATTAACGACTGACACTACTAGTGCTGCTACAGGTACTGGAAGCAACTGTGCACTACTTTCTGTTGAAACAGACATAGAAGGAATGAAAAAAACAGTCATGCTGCATCTAGTATCTGCCTTGAATGTTCGTTCATTTTTCTGATGTCACTCTTAGCGTGCCACCTAAGAGTAAGAACACTCTTGTTCATCAATGCCAGTTTTAACCCGTTCCCTGCCTGGAACGTGTAACGCATGTCCTGAATACTGAAAATCGCTACGCCCGGGACATGTGGGACACGCCGTAACTTTATCACAGAAAGCAGAAAAATCTACTTGGGAGACGACCATCTAAAATGTTCTCCCTTTTACTACTGGTGTCGAGGAACGGCCCTTTCCCTTCACGCGAGCAGCCAGCTGACCATATGTTATGCAAATGGCGAGTCGTGAGGTTACAGCTGATCAGCATGTTCAAGATGGCAGCTCAACCTAGCACTTTGTCGAAGCCTCCCGTTTTCAAGCGTTACACTGCGCTTGATGTTTTAGATGACGTTCTAAATCATAAAGAAAGTGATGAAGACCTTTGAGGATCGGATCCTGATACTAGCGATGAGGAGGAGAGACGGATGCGAATCAGCACCATTCACTTTTATCGGAGATGTGTGCTGGTGATGACGTGGCTTCATTGTTAATTGCACATCAGCAGTGAATACAACGCCGCGAGCGAGGGCGACGAAGCGGAAAAATAGCCGAACCCGTGCCATCAGCGAGTACTGCACGCCCTCCTATCATAACCAGAGAGGGCAGTGGACATGGTAGGGGCTAGGACGATGGCAAGGGCCCTGTGAAAGCAGCCAGGGGGCGTGGCACAGGGCGTGGTCAGTCCCAACCTTGGTGGTGTTTTCACTGTGAATACTGGTCAAAAATCAACTGTTGCCAATTTTAGGCTGCACAGAGCTCCAGTCTTCAGTTCCTTCATGACCAGAAACCGGATTCAGGCAAGTACCTCTTTCTTTTTTTTCTTTTCCATTTTTTGTTTACTACTTGATTCTTCATTCTTCCACTATTTTCTGTATTTCTCTTCTTTGACATATTTCCTACCGAAATCACATAATTATGGCAAATAATGACTGTACGGATAGGTGGGACACTGTGTGTGTGTGTGCGCGTGCGCGCATGCGTGCGTGTGTGTGTGTATATGTGTGCCTAAGCATTGTTTATTTCTGTATGCAAGTTTTCCATATAAGTTTGTTCATTTTGTAAAGCACAGAAGCACTCATCCACAGCAGTTTTTTGTTTTTTTTTTTTTTGCGCCATTGTGGCGTTTCTACATTCATGTGTGTATGATACTGTTAGTGTGTTTGTGCATGTGTGTACATTGTGTGTGTGTGTGTGTGTGTGAGTGAATTGTCTGTGTGTGTGTGTATGTGTGTGTGTGCCCAATTGTGGGTCTGCTTACTGTGTGGGTGTGTCTGTGTGTGTGCGTGCATGTGTGTGTGTGTGTGTGTGTGTGTGTGTGTGTGTGTGTGTGTGTGTGTGTGTGTGTCTTTTTTTCTTTTCAACAGACAATTGTTTATTTTTTCTTCAGACTTTTTTTCCATGGTTGCCATTTTGAACATTTTGATTTACCAATAGGTATTATACTATAAACAATTTGGACCACACTGTATACTTACAGTGATGCTGAGTAAACACTTAAAAAATTTTCTTGTCCGTGTTTTACAGGTTCTATGTGTTGCAACATGTTTATGTGTGCAGAAACTTTTTTTTTTTGTAAAACCACCATAGGTACATCCCTGTCCATCCCCTAATGGCCAACAAAACTAGATTATATTATATAGCATCATAGCTTCGGGTAAAAGGAAAGAGAATTCATAAAATTTAAGTCATATGTTAACAAACAGATAAGCAGTCATTGAGGTATTGAACCTACCCCAAATAGTAAAATTATGCCCCTTTCCAGTAGAATTTGGGTACCCCCAGTAACATACAGACTGATACACAGAGGGACATTTACCGACAACAATATGAATCCCAGGTGTTTGTAATGTGTTGAGCAAACACCAAAAGGTATTTTTGCTGTGTTTAGTGGGCTTTTATGTGGTGAATTGGTGTAAAACTCTCAAACTGAAAACAAAAAAACTTTTATCTGTTATAAGTGTGAATCATCATTATTACCCCCAAAATAAAGTTATAAAGATGTGAAATTGTAGACAAGGGTATAAGGAAGTAATCCACAAAAAATCTTACAAATAACTCAATAAATGGATGATAGTGACATATACCATGAAAAGCATGATTATGCCCCTTTTTACCTAAAAAAATAGTACTCCCAATTATGAGCAGATTATCATCAAGAACAAGATTCCTTGGGATTTACGACTGTGATGTATTAGTGCTGATGTTGAATAATAGCAAGACCACCTTTTTCAGTGTTTTGACTCATTCTATTTGGCGCAGAGTGTTTGTATATACTCGAAAACTGTTATTTTTTGTAAAATTTTTATAATTATGTCAATTTCTAATAAGTCATTTTGACAGGACATTGTAGACAAACGCTAACAACAAAACATGCAAAAAATCAGAGAGATCTGTCAAGAAATAAGTGAGCAGTAACCATTTTATTGAACCTACCCCAAAAAAAGAAAAATTTTCCCACGGCATACAGATTTTCAAATGTGCTATTATACTGTGGCAGTGAAGTGGTTAAAACTCCACAAAAAAAAGCAGCGTGCAGTATGCTTATCAGTTGCATCCTTTCTAACTCACTCACACAAAAATCCTTGGAAGTTCTCTAGGCATCTTGAAAGGAACATTTCCCAGGAATTTTCAAATTTCAGTGCAGCGTATGAACACAGTCTTCCAGAAAATAAGATACACAATACATATGTATCAATAACAGGTCATCCCACAATGCAGGAGGTAGGCAAAGTCAAAACTTTCTTTTTTGAGCGCTGAGGCATGCAGCATGTAGCTGTTGTCCGATGCAATTCATTACACTGGCAAGCTCAAAAGCCGCCATGTTCTATATACCTATGGATATTTATCATAATTTTTTTTCTTACTTTTTCATTTTCCTGTGCACTGAACATGACATTTTCACGACCAAATTTTTTTTTTTTAACCAATATTGGTTTGGGCAACATGCCACCAACTTTAGTACCGTGACTTTGCATCAAAATACTACATCAGCCTCAGGGAAATGCTCCAGCCTGGGTGACGTCAGCCACTTTGCAACATCATGCCAGGCAAGCTTTATCATCTGCTGAACTACTTTATCGCGCTGGCTGCAACTTGTTGGATTACATTTTTAATTGTCAGATTTTTTATTTCAGTTTTCTCTCTCTCATTTTTTAATTACAAAGTACTGAACAGTACCTTTCACAAATTAAAAGGACGTCCTGATAATTTAAAAAGACCAACGTGTTGAATAAAAGCACTTGAAACTAATAAAAGAAATGTTGATCAAAATCTAATACATAAAGACTTGAAAGGCCCTTACGAACCCTGTATAATCTTACTTGAAAGACTGTTTGGGAAATGGGAGTCAGAACCAACGTTAACTCAGAGGGGGGAAAAAAAAAAACTGTATCCAAACAGCCCAGCAGAGATTCGAATCTGCAACCTTAGGATCACCAAGACTACAAGTCCAGCTCTCTACCAACTAAACCATTCAGGCTCCCACACAATAATGTATCATAGCAGACCTGTTTACCCCAAATTCGTATACCTGTAATATCTCAGAAAAGAAAAAAAAAATGTAATCTTCATAATTGCAATACTTTACTTTTTAAGATTTGGAAGAACCGGCCATTAGCGCATAAGACAGCTTCGTCGCCATCTTTGACAAGGTAAAGACGCAAGGCACGCTGGGAAATGTCTTTTTACTGCTTTGATTTAAACAGTAGCAGACAAAACTTCACATTTAGAACAATTTTCTTTCTTTGATTTTTTTCCTGTAACTTTTTTAGGGAGCCATAATTCCTATTTTTTTTCCCATGAACTTACAGCAAAATCATAAGGGCAAACAGGTCTGATCACAGGGCCACGTGTAACCACCTTCACAACAAGCAAGTCGGCACCTCGCCTGCCCGGTTCAAGGCAAAAATCATGCCCAGCGGCACAACGCTAGATGCAGCCAAGTCTGGACCAACATGAGACAAGTAGTTTTGTTTGAACTGAAAAGTGGACTATACACTTTTAAATGTTGTGATTTTTCATCAGACCATTTTTTTTTTTTTTTTTCTCTGAGAAGGGTAGTGCAAGTGCATCCATGCCATCAGGAACATGGGGGTGACTTGGAACCAGCTGGAGAAAAGAGCCCAGGGCAGAGATGCCTGGAGTTCCTTGGTTGGCAGCCTGTACCCAGGAGGGGTAATAGGTGATGATGATGATCCATGTTATATTTCCAAAAGGTGCATGCGCGAATCTACACTAATAGCAAAGATGCTGGTCCTTGAGTCACTCAAAGGACCAAGGACTACTGAAGAGACATGACAAATGCCTCCCTTCTCAGGTTCACTGTGACTACAACTTTGAACAATACTAAGATGCTGTTCTTCCAACATAAGATCAGCTCTTTCTTTCAGCTTCAGTTTTTTTTTTTTTTTAGTCAAGTTTAACAAATCTGGAATCAATATAAATTTTGAATTTAAAATAAAATCATGGAAAGAACTGCAACAATTCATAGTGCAATGAGAACTGAAACTCCTCACTCTGCAGTGAAAACAAAATGGCCATCACAAACTTTAAACTGATTTTTCATTCTTTAAAACTAGACAAATCCAGAGCCCGACACTTAAACTGAACCATCTGTCAATTCTTTCTACGGAACCATCTGTCTATACTTTATATAATACTTTAAAGAAAAACTTTGGATCCGTTATCAAAATGAAAATGCTGAAAGGCAAGGCCCCACAAGTTATCTTTTTTTAAGCTACCACTGTTAATTTTGTAATTTGTTTACTTCCCAAGAAGAAATGGGAGAGAATGAAGGACATCTATGCACTTCTTAATCACCATTTTAAATACCTAGCTTGTAAACAGTAATTGTTAATAATAAAGGATTTTATTTCTCTTGCCATTTTTGGAACATTAATAATGGATCTTTCGATTTTCTGGTCATCATTAACATTTTAACTTGGCTACTATTCGAAGACATTTTATATTTTGGTAGCAGCTACCATAATGCGGAGTCTTTGACACAGTGAAACTTTCAAGGCTGGTATACAGTAGCCCTCCCTGCTTTGAATGGTGGTGGTTTAACACTGCAGTGACAGACTCACAGAGCCTATAGGCCTGCTGATAGAAATCTAAACCACTCCCGTTCTTTCTGCGTACGCAGGCCGATACTCCTGCGGACATTGTATAAACAGGCAGTGGAGTTTTGTGTGTATGACTTTTTATCCCACCATTAAGGCAGCCACAATCCATCTTCAGGGAAGGTACATGCTATGTATAATGTGTCATCCATACCAATGGCCAATCTGGCCTTCTCTTCCGAAAGCTGGTGATGGGATTTTGTGTGTGCATGATGATGTGCTTGTGTGTTCACGCACAGAACCTCGGTTTACAGTCTCATTCGATAGACTGTATGGGGAATGGAGTCAGAACCAATATCAACTCCGAGGGAAAAATCCCCCTGTACCAAAATTCGAACCCGCAACCCCAGGATCACGAGTCCGGCGCTTCACCAACTGAGCTGTTCCGGCTCCATCTAAACCACTCGCCTGCACGTTTGTACACCTAGTTCAAGCGCACAAAGGGGACAGGATGAACTGCTCTCTCAAGGTGGACAGAGAAAAACTGCTTTTTCTGCATCATTTGGTTTAAACTATGGGAACTGCTGAAGGTGAGCCAAACAACAGCAATAGTCATAATAATGCTAATAACAACAATAACAGCAACAACGATAATCATCACAACAACAACAATGCCAACTAATTACAAATTTAACAATAACAAGACTGAATACTCTGATGAAACTTAAGCTTTTCGAGCACAACAGCCAGGTACATTACCTAAGAGATGGACAAAACTGTTGACAACAGATCTGCAAGATTGATGGCTGACAGTTTCAGTGGGTGACAGTCAACTATACAAACTTGATGTATAAAATTTGCACATCATGAAAATCATCTACCGATTTTGCATAGGATTGGAAACTTGATCAACACTTGTTTTCCGTTTTCAAAAATCCTAGTAAATTCTATAACATCTTTAAAGCCTAATCAATGCCCACTGTCAGCTGATTCACTATGCGAAATCATCAGTGGAGTATTCATTCCATGCTGGAAACCATGATGATCAACATAACTGAATTCATGTCAGCGTGTGCACACGTATGCACAAACTTTTGATTCCAGTGACACACTCTGACAAAACATACCAAATCACTATAAATCTTATTTTTACTAATGTAATGGCAGAATCCATTGAATGAGAAACTCCCTATATCTCTTTCCTAGGGGGATAAAAGCACTTGAATTTGAAATAGGAAGTGGGGAGTACAAAAGTCGTAGTTACAGTTTCAATTAAGTTAAAGTGTAACCTTTCGTCCAAAAAAGAAGCCAGGTGTTAATCTTATTTCAAATCTAGCACATTTACCTTAATTCGACCTGGTGCAACATTTCTTTATCTAGTGCAATATTTCTTCTTAACATATCAATGCTCAGTCAATGTCACAAAAAACTGTCTCCTTTTCGTGCCATGCTACTTCAGTACTTGTGGTGCCATGTCCATGATGGCTGTTCGACGAGATTTTGGGGCAATGTTCTTTTTTTTTGTTGTTTTGTTTTGTTTTCGTTTTTGTTTTTTACATCAGGCTGTGTATAATTCTGGACACTAATACTTGGCCAACATCGGGATTAGAAAAAAAGAAAAAACGAACAAGAAATACATTTTTTTAAAAAAAGAAGAAGAAAAAAGGGCGACCCCGCGGCTTACGCGCATGTCTCACGATACAACCCACTGAAAATGCCTTATGGGCAATTTTGAAAAGCATACATCAGGGCTTTAAATCCAGGCAAAGAGGCCTCTCTTCAGACCACAAAACAAGGAATGGCACACGGTCATTAATTAAAATCTGCACTGCATATCCAAAACAAAAAGGTGAAATAGAACCCACGTGCAGAGCCCGGGAATCTCCACTCACTGTGACCCAATTCAGCTTTGTCCAAAAACTGTCTACATTTTCATTGTAGCATGACACTAAATACAAAAATATTAGTGACTTCCAGCATTTATGATATAAACACGGTTTACTCGACGTTAGAAATCATGACAAACCTGTCTAGCTCTTGCTAGAGCAGATGCAAATGCATTGTTCTGATCATCAGCCATCGTCTTGCTCTTCAAAATGGCGCAGTAAAGAATGAGCATTAGGGGAAACAGGAAGCAGCAAAAGACAGGACATTTTTGATTGGTCAAAAAAAACCTTACAAAGCAAATCACGTGATTTAAGGTCGTACACTAATAAATGCCCATTCCTAACGCTTTGGATGCAATGTTTGGTCCGGGAAACCCAGAACGCTTAATGTTGGCTGGATTAGTCATCATATTCTCAGTAAATGTCTTTCAGGTTTTCACTACGGTCAACGGAATGTTTACAAAATGTTGGTACTTTGTGCACATTTAGTGGATTCAGTTAGTTTATGCAAGGGGTTAATCACTCAATGAAATGTTTTCATCACCAAGTATGCCATGAGTAACAAGGAATATTTGGAGGGAAGGTACACAAATAATTTCTATCAACATATGTATACATATTGTAATTATCCTATAGGACAGAAAACGTATGAATGAGTGTGCGGGTGCATGTGCACTGGCATACACACGCGCTCGAGCGCAGGCATGTATAGGTACACACGCAAGCATGCACGAAGGCATGCATGCAAGCAAACACACATACACGCACGCGCGGGCGTGCACGCACGCACATGCGCATGCTCATGCGCGCACATAGGCGCGCCGTCTAAGCCAGGAATAAAACTTGATCATTGATACACATAAGTCATTAAATGGATCTATCACAAAATGTTCATGTTCTTAAGTTGATGCGGCAGTACTTATTGAAGTTTTTGCTAGTATTATTCCTTGACATTATGTTGAACTGTTAAAGACATGATGACTCGAATATCGTCATTTTGTTCAACATTTTCAGTTGTTGAGTATTATTCCTTGACATATTTGTTGAACTATTAAAAACATGATGACTCGAATATCGTCATTCTGTTCAACATTTTCAGTTGTTGACTTGAGGTAAGTCCCCTGACTCTCCCTGCCTTTGAAAAGGGCGAACCCAGGAATGTCATTCTCTCTCAGTAAGCATGAGTAGAAAGAGACACTAGGGAAAGCCTGACAGCAGAAAGTTAAAGAGAAAAATTAAAAAAAACTCTCAGGCAAGGGTTTCCGTCCTGAATTGCTTCCACTCGAGGGGCATCCCGGCACATCCGGGTCATGACTCCTTGTTGCCCTTCTGATTTCGGATTTTCTTTTTTTTTTCTCTCCTGACGTTGAGGGGATTCGAACCTGCAACTTGTGTGTGGGTGGGTGTCTCATGGCACTGACTGTTTAGACGTATGTTTTATTCCCGTTGCTATGAGGCAATGATCTGGGTTGCCTTACAAAGTTCGTTTTCCTCCTCTGCTTGATCCAGCTGGAACTCTTTTCAGCTGCCTTTGCCATTGTCTTTTTGGATTCTGGTTCTCTTCTTGCCAGAAATCGCGAGTTGATATCATAGGCTGACGAGGCTGCAGGCCCCAAGCTCAAGCCTCTATGGCGAGGTCTCTTTTTGTTTGGAAGCTAGATTCTCTCATTCGATGACGAAACAAGCTTATTTCTCAGTGATGTGAACTTGCCCCATTCCTGCTTCCATGCGGCACAGTGAGTTCAATCAGAATCAACTGTTTTGATGACTCTGAGTGCAATATCCGGTCTCATGCCACCCCTTCTTGATGATTTCTGGGTTTTTTTTCCCTTCATTTAAAAGATCTGCTGAGTTGTACCCACAGTCATCCACTCCATCCAATAAATTCTGCTTTGATGTTATAACTGGTCCAGACCATGAACTATGTGTGACCTTTTCTTGTATAGATGATTGACACCCAGTCCTTTTCATTTTCTTATTTGGAAACTTGCCATCACCTGTATTCTAATTTTGTGTTGATGTTTTAGATTTTTTTCCCCACTGTGCAAAATCTTCCATTTACCAGCATTAAAATAGAAACTACATGTACAACGCCATTCCAATAACACATTAATATCTCTTTATATTGTGGGCGGAAAGGTGAGATCAGTCTAAATGGTGGTTGACCGTAGAGTGGGGGCGCGGGGGCGTAATGGTGTTGCCACTCTCTTCACATCCGTCCAAAAATGTGCTGAATAGTTCCACATTTTTATCCACCGTCAATGCCCCACTAGGAGTGGGCGTGAAATAACTCAAAATAAATAACAGAGGCGGAACACCCTTCAGTCAACGTATTATCACTGCTTCAACCACCACTTTCAAGCTTTCAGAGGAAAAAAAGGGAGAATTTTGAAAATGTTACGAATTACAAGCTTTACCCTTCAACAGAAAAGCGTTCCATAGAACGTGGCAAGAATTCTCGCTTGCTTGACGAGTGTAAGCGTTTCATAGCATACCCTGGCGGAAAGCAAGGCTTAAAAAAAAAAAAAAAAAAAAAAAGCAGGAGTTTGCTAGACTATCTTGGGGCTCTGTCGCATGCGAGAGAAAATGACTGACAGCTGTGACAGGCGCAAGAAAGGTAGTAACATTATCTGATTGTTACAGAAACCAATCAAAACGCTGACCCTTCAACAGCGAGAAGAGCTTTAAGAAGCAGTCACATTGTTCATTTGATTAGTTGTTTTAAGCCCGTTTCTTTGTTCCCATTGCCTCTTACATCCCCTGCTGCAAGGATACCTTAATTTTTGTTGGTCCA
>JADBJO010014779.1:0-7500 GCA_016801955.1 Conus betulinus
GCCCTCCGAGCCTCACCTTATCTCCTACCACCACCGACACATCCACTTTTCCGCCTACAGGCTCGTCACATAACACACCTACGTTTACACCTCCCCTTCACACACACACGCCAACCACACTCACCCACCCACCCCCCACACACACACACACGACATCCACCACCCACACCCACATACCCACACTACTACACACCGACCACACACACTACCACACCCCACACAACCACACCCCTACACACATTCATTCTTACAGACCAGCCCACAGCACACCACCGACACCCCACACCCAGGCACCGTACACACCAACACAACCCCCCTCGCACCCAAAAAAAAAAAAAGAGAAAAAACCTGTGCACGCAGTCCGTCCGCGGTCTCGGTCTGCCCCACAGACGCACCACTTTCCCTCGCCTCCCCCCCCCGACCCCCAAAACGAACACAGCCACACACCACACACACACACACACTCACCCACCACACCCCCACCACACACACACACACAGTGTTCTTTCATAACCGTGTTCTTGTTCGGTGTTCGCTAACATCGAACAAGGCGTCATTACTACTTCCCGCGTCTATGGGTACGTACCCCCCCTCACATCTATTCAGCTCCTCTTTATATATTTTTTCCCTCCTTGCGACACTACCACTAACAACATCAATTCAATTTCAAGAGGCAACAGGATGGGTGGGAGGCGTTGATCGCCCGGTGGCCTGCCCAGAACTCCACCTGTTTCATTCATCGGCACCAAACTCACTCCTACGCTGGCAGAAGCGTCCCTACCTAGATGACTCACTGTCCACCCCCACACTCGGCCTTTATCACAAATGAACCATAGCTTCTAATTCATGAACCCTTGAATGGTGACGCCCTCGGAAAAAATCCATCTGCAATTAAAGGTCAGCATAGATTATCCGCAATGAACCTGCACCCTCCTTTAAAGTCAGACATGACCAGTACTATGGATATTCTCCTGCTGACTATGAGACTCACACTCCTACCCCCTCCCCGTAGACAATTCTTTGGAAAGACAGCTTATATCTTTTCTCCTCGTTGTTCCCTTATTTATTACCCTCTACGAACTCCCATATGGGTATGGCCCTGGGGGAATGAGACTGTCTCCTACATGAGTTCGCCAATTTTAGTCCCAAAGTTGTCTTTCTTGTTTTCTTTGTGGCGCGCGGGGCTTCCTTCTCTTTTTTCTGCTCCTTTATTTATCAACCAATCCTTATATATATGTGCTACGGGAATCGATACTGACCTCTCCTCGAATTGGTAAATTTTTTCAGGAAGTCAGGTTTTGTTTTTTTCTTTTCGTGGTCCTTTATTACTCATACAAATCCGCTCACGCGATCTATGCCTGCACCTTTGACTCGAAGTTTGAGGAAAAGTCTGATTTTTGTGTAGTGTGTGGCTCTTCCTGTTTATTCCCTGTAAGCCCACAATTAGTATGGACTATTGCTCGGCGTACAAGACTCCCTCCCTTCACTAAGTCTCTTGAAATTTTTAAGGAAAACTGACTCCTCACTTTTTGTCCTTTTCTTTTTACACACTTATCACCCCACAAGATTTCATGTTTATCTCCTCGTTGAAAAGAAAGGAATGACTGGAAGTTCTGCGGTCTTGTTTGCCCCCTCGCTGCCCCTGCTCGCAGGGGAGGCATAAGCAGAAATGAGTTAGCAGTTAAGCGAACTGAACGCTGTTGCGTACCTGTGGCCCTGCAGGATGGGAGGAAGGGGTTCAGCCGACACAGCCGGGATCCCAGAGGTTTTGCGTCGTCAATTCTAGTTCCTACACGGAGGATGGCAACTGGGACCTGGTGGGCAACAACACGCACCCCCACACCCCCATCTTCTTCATCAGGGACCCCATGCTGGTCATGGTGTTTGTTGGGCTGTGCTCCACGGGGGGGTGATCGGGATGGGCGTAGTTCCCTAGTTCACGACACAAACTACCGTCTTTTTCGAGAATTCCTTTTCTCCATTGTTTTCCTACTGTGCATTCTTCTTTCCCCCCTCTGCGTATACAGGGCTGATACTCCTGCGGACACCACCCCCTGTATGATAGAGGAGTTTTGTGTGTATGAGGATAACCGTTTTTTTTTTTTTATCCCACCATTACAAGGCAGCCATACTCCAACTTTTCAGGGAATTCTGTGTTCTGTAAACTGGGTGATAAAATCCTATTAAAAAAAAAAAAAAATTATTTGAGTTGGATTCCATGTTATTAGATTGGGATTGAAGGGGGGAGGGGGGGAGTAGGGTAGGGAGAGGATAGAATAGAATGTCACCAAAGTGGATACAGAATATGAAAAATGCTCTGTACAAGCCCCAAACTAAATTCGGGGGCGGGGTGGGGGGTGGAAGGGGAGATAGATGTTTGCCAAGTGGAGAGAGAATAATGTTCTGTACAAGGCAGGCAGTACAAGACGTTGGACATATATTTTCTGTGGCCTTCATTAATGCAGATCTAAAGCAGATTCGGGTGAAAGAAAAAAGACAAGCTTGTCAGTTAAAGGCAGACGTTGGTCTTTGTTCCTGTCCTCCTGAATTCTTTAGCTTATTTCACTGGCTACTGTGGGGTTATCATGAGGATATGTCATGGATGATAGTGGGATGGTAATGTCGTTGTCATTGATGATAACGTCATTAGTGAAACCAGGTGTAAACTCTGTTACGGCTTGCCATTTATGATGATGGAAACGTCATTGATGATTTTCATGTCTGATTATAATGTCACAGTGGATGATGATGATGGTTAAGGAAGTTGTCACTGGCATAAATGATGTTGTTTGTGGATTTGATGTTATAATGAAATGTCTGATATAGCATCTGAGTAAATCAATGATGACATAAAATGTAACTTCACAACAGATTTCTCTGTGCAAGAAGAGCTTGTAATACAGCACTGCCCATTCTTATCTTTTAAAAAGGTGAAGATGCATTCCTGTCATATACCATTCATAGTAAAAAAATATTCTTTTAGAGTGTTGGTACTTTTGCATGATGTGAGACATAAACATTTTTACAGCAGACCCTTCACTGAAAACCTTGTTCAGAGATGTCAAAATGATGTGATCATTGAATTCTGAAAAGAGATCAAAACTTTTTATCTGATCTTAGAGATTTTACAGCAGAAAGATTTTAAAAAAAAATTTTCAGAATGTTTTTTGGAAGCGTGTATTTTAAAAGGTTTGTGCATTGAGTTTTGTTTTGTTTTGTTTTGCTTTTTTTGTTTTTTAAATGACTTGTGAGTTGACTTGAGTGTGTCTGACAGTACGGAACCCATTTGGTCGGCAGGGCTATTAAGCAACATTCTCTGTCTGTCTCCTGTCTGTGTCTTGTCTGTTCTGTCTGTCTGTCTTGTCGTTTCTATCTGTCTGTCTGTTCTGCTCTCTCTCTCTCAAAATAATATATATATATATAATATAAAATATACTATATATATGAAATATTATGAGTATAATGTATATTATAGTAGAAAATTCTGTTTATCTGCTCAAAGTAAGTCACTGTAGTGTGAACTGTTCATGATACTTGTTTTGAAGCACACCTTTTTCATTAGATGCACAAATGTTAAAACATGCTAGAAATATTGTTTTAGGGTGATGTATGTCCTACTAACTTTTTCTCCCGTACAGTAGATCATTTGAAATGTGAAACTGTGAAAAGACGCTGTGTTCGTCGTAGTGTTCTTTCCATCTATTGAGGTTGTGCGCTTTGTTGCAGTTTTCCCCAGTTCACATTCACCACACAGAAGAGGAACCCATCCCCACCAACAAACCTGAGCGGGAGTACGCTTGTTTTTTCCATTCTCTTGTCTGCCTGACATTGCTTGCGAAAAATTAAGACCACCCAATTATTTAACAACCGTGAAAATGAATATCCTTTTTAGAACTCATTTCCTGCTTTTGTTGTTTTCCCCCCCCCCCCACTTTCCAAGTTCAAGAAAAGAATGTAAAGAAACAGGAAGCATGACCCTGACCAGAAAGCAAATGCAAGCTTACAGAGGTTGCGATGCTCCATAGTAATTCGCTCAAGAGCATAAGAAGTTAAAGTGAAAGGGACTTTTTTCAGCTGTGTGATCAATTATTGGAAAATTAGACTAAAACTATTTTCAAAATGATGCACATTTAAGATGCATAAGAACTTTTTTTTTTTTTTTTTTAGTTGCATAGTGTGTATGATCCAGTATTGAACATTTGTTATGTGCATGAATGCCAAAAAAAAAAAAAAAAAACGGAAAAAAAAAAGCATGGGTTCGTTATCAGTAGGACACTGCTGTTCACTTGTTTGTGCTTTTGACTCTTAAACGGTCTTGTAAATTAATTTGCTGAAAATAATGTGAAGATAGGTTGTGTGCCATACGCAAGTGATTTATTGCTGAGTTAATTGTGGACATAGTCAAGTAGTACTTTCTTCTCTTTTTTTTCTTTCTTTTTTTTGTAATATTTAAAATTCCCCTTCTTGTTTTTCCCCTCTTTGATTCGACCCTCTTGCTCAGCTAAGGCTTGAATCACATGAATGCATGTGCTTTTGTGCCTTTTATGATATCTTCTTCATACATGGGATGTGGGGGTGGGGGTCGGGGGTGGGGGGGGGCGGCGGGGGGGGGGGTGGGGAGGCATTACCCAAACAGGTTTGTGGTATTTTCTTGATTCTGACATTTTTTTCCCTCTCATGGAAGGGTCTTTTTTTGTGGCTTCCATCTTGTTGCCTCTTAGTATTCTTTAATTTTTTTTTTTTTTTTTTTTTTTTTGTTTTTTTTTTTTAAAGTAATATGACGCAATCACTGTTGTCATTTTTGCACCATTGCAGGATCCTGACTGTTTTTGGGGATTTCATTACTCCCTGCGCCGGGGGATAGAAACCAGCCACCCCACCAGGTTGTCCTTCGGTCCTGTCTTGACGTTCGGGGGGGTGCATCGAGCTCCCGGCCTCACGCCGGACGGCTGCACCACCCGCCACACCTCCTGAAAACGGCTATGGCAGCCCACTACCTGTTAAGATGGTCAACGACAAGAACGAGTCCCCGTCTACTCCTGCAAGTTCCACGTACTACAGGTACTATCTTGAGTTTCACCCACACCATTGTCCACGCCTCACAAGCCGCATATTTTGTAGGCATGGCAGTTTCCCTGTTCCATCCATTTCAGCTGCATTCAAGCCCTCTTTTTTGCTTTTTTTTTCCGGCGCGAAGCTCTGTTACAATAAGTTTTAAGAATATAAAGAAAATTAAAATAACCCTGATAACCAACGTTCTTCGTGACAGTACTATCCAGGACCCAACTGCATTTTTTCTTAGATCAAAGTGGGCAGCAGAAGTGTACTTTGAGAACCGTTGTCCCACAACTTGCCCAGTAGAGGAGAATCAGTGCATTGTGTTAAGGTGTGATGTAGAATAGGGTGATTTTGAGACAGTTTCCCAACCTCCCCAAGAGGGGAAAATCAGTGCATTGGTATGATGTGTAGAATAGGGCTGGGCATCCTGGAGATCTCGATACTGTACCTATCAGCCTGGACTCAGGTCCACCGGTTGGTTCAGTGGGGCAATTGTAAGACTAGTGTATTTCCATTTTGATTTTTTTTCTTTTGGTTTTTTTTCATCCTAACATTTTTTGCGGTTACAGCTTATTTTTGAAAGCATCAAATGAACCTGGACGTCATTTGTTGTGGATGCTTCTAACTCCTCAACTTTCCCCCTTCCCACCCTCTTCCTCCTCATTCTTCTTTCCCCTTCGTTAGTTTTTTTCTGCCACTAGAGGTGTTGAGGGGTGGCCATGAGGTGTTCCAGTGGTGCTTCTTACAGCGTTTTTTTTTTTTTTCTGTCTGCCTATCTTGCCGACAGACGGACAGGGCGGGCATCAAGTGTGTCTGATGGCCGACAGAGCGGACCCTGAACTGTCCGGCAGCCAGCCGGACCTGACTATGCGCAGCGTGACCCTCTTCAACCCATCGCTGAGGGTAACTGCCCTTCCTGGACCCTGTACTACAGGCAGGTCATGACCTTGAGGAGGCTGAGAAGTTCCGCTGGAATCCCTTCGATTTGACAAGGTGTGTGTGTGGTTGTGTGTTGGGTGTGTGTGGTGTGTGTGTGTGGGTGTGTTGTGTGCATTTGTTGTGGAATTTGCATGGGGTGTGATGTATGACTGTGTATTTGTTAGGACTCTACCACTTGGCAGGTAGCAGAGACAGATGTCTACTGAGAATGTTGTCACCCTGATAGTGGAACGGGTTAAAGGTTTTTAAGTGCATGGAGTGTTTAATCATTTGCCACCGCAGTAGTACACAGAGAAGAAGAAGATGGAAGATGTCTACTGCAGATCTGATCCCGTGACGTTTCCCACATAATGTGATTCTTTTTTTTTTTTTTTGGATGGCAGCATTTTTCCATTTGGTTTGATTTACCCTTTTTTTTGCGCGACAATCTGGGTTCATATGGCTGGTAAGGCGAACAGGTCTCCTCTTTTGGACAAAACAGGCACTAGACACAGGTGGAGTTGTTGTATGCTGTTGAGGCAGCAAGTGCAGGAAACTGAGAGCTGTTGAAAAATGCAGAAGAAAGATTGTCCCCTTTCAGTATACAGTCAAAAGAAAAAGAAAATGAACCACATTGAATACTAAAAGTAGTATCCTACACTAATGGTAAGCGTTGTTTTTTTTTCCTCATCATAGATATGACCTTTTCAACCCAAAAAACAGACGTACAATAAGGCCACCCAGCCTTCAAGTGGGGAATTCCTCTATCATCTGTGGTGCATGCCTGGAATTTCATGATTCGGCAATGTCTCGGCCAGGCGAGCTGTTGTGCCATTGCACTAAGTGTTGGAAAGAGCACTGCAAAGGCTGTTTGGATGAGGAGGGGAGTGATGAGAGGTGCACTCGTTCGCAAAATGTTTCTGAGATCAGTTTATGCGATCGATCGTTTATTGCGTGCTTCAGATGAAGGACAAGAAATGATAGTGTTGACTCCCTGTTGAAGCTATGTGCCGTGATTGGGGAAACATCGTTAGGTGCTTTATTGTTTTTTCTCATACTATCTCTCCAAAACAAATGCCTTATCCATTCTTAACATGAAGCATGGCCAGTCACCCAGAGATCCCTCTTGAAATGGAAAACTTAAGGGAACAGGGAGGTAACTTTGCCTCAGTTATGCAGAGTGATCTCTATGGTGAGGTTCACAGCTTTGAGCTCTTTCTGAACTAGATCAGTTTTCTCTTTTTCCTTGGTGGAGGAGCTGCTCACCTTCTTTCAGTTTCCCATCTGCTTGACTTTGTTAAAGCATCAAAAGTTTCACAACAAAAATAAAGCACTCTGTTTACTTGAAATTTTGATACATTACGGGAACAGTTGTAGTGGATCAACTGTGTGTGTGTGTGTGTGTGTGCTGTGTGTGTGTGTGTGTGTGGTGTGTGTGTGTGTGTGGTTTAACCTTGATTAATTACTACTTTGAGGGAGAAAGATTGTAACGAAGCATCTGTCCTTTTCTGTGGACCAGATCAG
>JADBJO010014779.1:10000-21201 GCA_016801955.1 Conus betulinus
GTGTGTGTGTGTGTGTGTCTCCCACATTGTATGGTATTCATTGTGACTTATTGGAGACAGTTATTCTGAAAGATTATTGAAAATTAGTGTGTGTGTGTGTGTGTGTGTGTGTGTGTGTGTGTGTGTGTGTGTGTGTGTGTGTGTTGTGTGCGGCGCGTGGGTGTGGATGCTGTGTGTGGGGTGTGTAAATATTTATCTTTTAGTCCTATCGACCTTCTCACAGCTGTATGGTTACTTCATGATATATATTTTTTACACCCATTTCACAAGAAGTCTTTAATCTTTTTTTTCCAGCAGTGGATTTGTCCGGTCAGCGATGGATTAAAGAGGAATTTTCTTCTAAAAGAAGTCAGTAGGATACTACTCACCTGTCCAAACCAAATGCCTTAATTCCGCTTTGTGTGAATCACCACCATACCAGGATTTAAACAAAAAAAAAAATTGAGAGAGCTGGGAGTTAACTTCTCCTCCATGCCCTCTCAGTGCCCAGCCAGGCCGGCCAGGGTGATCCTTGTTGTGAGTTCACAGGATTGCGCCATGGTAGAACTAGCTCCGTGTTGTTCATTTTCCCAACTAAGCGGGAAGGTGGGGAAGGGCGTCTTAGTGTTTGGACGGATAAGTATATCATAAAACTACTATAGATTGTGAAATTAACTTTTCTCATACTTACCTGTCTTAGAAAATGCCCTGAATATGGAAAAGGAAGCTGAGAACATGCTCACCTGAGGGGTTCTTTTGCTTCCTATTATTCATTTGACAAGAGGGTGAAAATTCACTGTGGAGGCCAGGTATTTCCAAGACCAGTGGTAGACCCCCATTTGGGCCGCTGGTCTGTGTCTTACAGATCCTACACAAGGAGCATGCACAGAGCTCTGTTTAGGAATGGATCGAGTGGCTAATATCAAGGCTCTACCCATGAATCTGAAGGTTTTGGCAGTGGCTGATCTGAACCCCTGAGGCTACTCTGAAAAGTTCTGAGAAGGAATTCTGTCCGACTTTAAGCCCAGAGAAGAGAGAGATTGCTGCAGACACAGAAAGATCCCCCAGAAAGAACCATAGGATCTTGATTCTTTGGAAGAAGTCGTCCAGATAACTTCGAACAACATGGAGTTGGTCCTTTGCCTTCCTTACTGTGTCCATGACCCTGGTGACTACCAGGGCGGGGACGCGAGAGCCCCACCCCCCCACACCGGCTGATGCGGGAAGGGGCCCTTGAAGGGCGAAGAACCCTACTAACGGCAAAGGCAAAACGCAGGAACTTTGGAGGATGCGCAAGAAATTGTGGACACTGAAAGTCAGCAAATCAGAAGAGGACGAGGACTCGTGGTCAGATCTCCTGGAATGATGGAGGCGTGTATCCTGCGCATCGTCTCCATGGGCAAATTTGGGAAGGAAATCCAGGCTGCTGGGGTCCATAACTGGTCTCCATTCTGGTTTTTCTTGGGTGCCAGAAAAAGGGAATGGCAAACAGACTCTGGGGGACAAAGGAAGAGGTACTGCACACCCTTCTGAAAAAGTGAATTTTACTTCCTCCGCGAGAACTGCAGTTGTTTGAAGGGTCTGTCAGAAATCATGGCCCAATAGTGTGGGTTTGGCGTCAAGGGGAGGGGGGGACCTACAAGGAAACCCAAAGACCTGTCCTTTACCATCCAAAGCAGACCCAGTCTTCTGATGTGATAACCTGCCACCTGAGGACGGAAAGGCGAAAAGCCGACACGCGCCCCCTCCCCCCCCCCCCCCCGCCCCCCCCCTCCTCCCTCTCTCCTTTCTGTCAGGAACTGACCTGCAGAGATTAGTCATTGTATCCACTGCAACCCTGAGAAACAGCTCCTGCCTGAGGGTTGGGAAGCGGTATGAGTGGAAAGCAAGTGACCAGTTTACACTGGGTGGATGGGTGGCTACGAAAGGAACTGCATCAGTAAGGTGGGTGGAGAGAAGGATGTTGGTTCCGCAAGGAGAAGACGAGCAAGAAGGGTCACTGGTCTCAGGAGACACCTCTCTGAAAGTTCGGGAAGAGGAATCCTCCAAGGGGAAGGACCCCCCTGAACAGGGACCTTGTCTCAAAGAAGGCCTAAACATACGGCGCTTCCCCTGAGCCTTGATTTCTCTGCTTCCATGGAGCAGACCCAAGAGGGTTGTCCCTCCAGGTCAGAGGACAGCTTGGGAGCCAACTCATGCTTGTGACCACAACAAAGGGAGGAAGGGGGAAACTGCTTGCAGAATCTTAAGCCAGGTACAAGACCTGTGAATCTTTCCATGGGAAATGATAACCTTTCTTCGGAGAGAGGAAAGGTACTAACTTCCAAGGAAATAACACAGTGACCTGTCCAACACAGATGCATTATTCCCACTTGGTCTCCATTTCCACAATGATTGTAAAGGTTATGCATGAGTTATATGGCACTTGATAGAACAGAGGAATGTCCCTCTCATTTGTCATGTTTCTTCCAGCCTTGTCATGTTTCCAGTGCCAGCAGCGTGTTCCTGTGCCTGAGCGGACTCAGTCCCCTGTCCAATATTGGCCTTGCAGGGGGAGCCACCTACCTAAGACTAGCTAACAGTTTCCAGGATGCCTGTTCTGGGTGCGTTCAGGGTCTGCCTATGTTGGACTTGAAGGGGGACTATCCCCAGCTACCTAAGTCAAAAAGTACCAGTGTCTGTGTGTGATATTTCTCGGCTTCTGCTGTGGTGGACTAGCTTGGGAGCCGCCACAGAAAACTACCCCAGAAGTTTCCAGCCATTCCATTTATGATGTTTGCATTGTCCTGCTTGGTTGGACTTGCAAGAGGAACCCCACAGATAATACTCCAAAACAGTTTCCAGGACCCGGTATGTAATGTTCTGCTTAGGTGGACTTGAAGGGAGGTAGTCCCCAACTACTACTATCCCAGCAGTTTTCAGCGTTTCCATGGCTGTGGTTCATTGTAATCATTTGTTGCTGTGTCTGGGACTTGCAGGTGCGCCCCCAACTATTACCCCAACAGTTTCCAGGTCCCATTGACAACACCCAGAACCTGGAGTGCCCGGGTCTCCACATCTCTGGGGATGTGCTCAGCGCTACAACACCGCCGATGATGACACAACTTCTCTCCCAAGCCTTGGCCTGTTCTTCTGGAACACAAGTATGGATTGTGTGTCTTTGGGTGGTGACGAGTATTAACGGACAGTTTTCCTTGGGGGGTGATGATGGTGGTTTCTGGTTTATTCATTCTACAACTGCACTCAGAAGATGTCTTAACGCTTTCTCTCTCTCAAATTCTCACACACACTACACACACACCCCCACACACACACACGTCTCACAACACACACTCTATCACACCACACACATCACACACACACCACCATCACCCACACACACCCCACACACACCCTCACACAAACAACACAACACACTCACCACACCACACCACACAACCACTGACACACACACACACTACAAATACCATGTGGGCAGCCCAAAATGGCTGCCTTGCCACCAAACTACTTTTCCACATCCACCCTTTTTTTTAATTATTACTTTTTACTGCACTTGCAGACTTGAAAACAGGCCTGCTATGATGCAAGTTCTGTTGCTTGTTTGGATGAAGCGGAATTGCCCTCAGCGTGTAGTACATCAGGCTATGTCTTGCTTTAAACCCTTCCCTCTTGCGTTGAAAATGTGCTAAGTCTGGACTGCTGAGTTGTGAGGTTTGGACTGGAATGGCTGTAAACTGTGGACCTTTAATTCCAAAGGTGTAGTGTCTTTGAGGCATGTTCTGAGGATTTGCACCGCGTCCCGAAAAAGAAAAGAAAAAAAAAAAACAAGACAAAAAAAAACAGAAATCATCAATGTTTCTGTCGTAGACTCGCTCCGGGATTGATGACATCAACAGACATTTGTGGGTGTTTGTTTGTACTATTGCACAATCTTCAGAACTCCGTAAAGATAGTTTTTCTTTGTGAAAAGAAGATTCAGCAGTCAGTAAGGAGTTTTATATTGTGTCTTTGTTTTGTTTGATAGATTATAAAAAGAAAACCGTGTAGTATAGTGTAAGGCTGGCTCAGAAAATGGCTGTGAATGAGTCTGTTCATTCAGATGATTAGAGAGTCTTTATTTTTTAACATATTGTTAAGGAAATTGGTGTATTGAAAGCCAGATTTTTTTCAAATAAGATTTGTCTAATCACTGAAAATAGTTTTGTGTATGTAGATTTTGAATTTTTTGTTATTAATTAGATGATAATTAATTTAAGAAATTCAAGGCATGTCCAATAAAGAAAAACAAAAATGTGTGGAATTTTTTGTGAGTTTTATAGACTGCCTTTCAGTTTATTGAAACAATGATTTAAAACACATGCTTTACTCTGACCTGCATGCTGTTTAATTGGTGCAAAAATGTATAGGAGTTATTGTGAATTATGTTTATAATCTCTGTAAATATCTAATATACCCTGCGTTAGTTCCATTAGTGCCCCAAACATAAAAAACAAACAAACTAAGAGCAGAGACTTGGCCTGCCAAACACCCCTAATGAGTGGAAAAGCTTTATGGATCACCGGAGGGCCATCCGCCATACAGCAGCCTTCGTCAGTCGGCCTCATGCGGTTCCTGTCTGAGGGAAGGAAGGAGGGAGGGATTAGTGAGTGACTGTCTGTCCATCTGCGTGGATGAAAAATTTCACTGTTTCACTGTTCTTGGAAAGATTGCTTGAATGACCTGATGAAATGCCTGTTGCCCAAAACACTTTCACAACTTACCATCAGATTCAGTTCAAAAGCTCATGTCTGCCACTGATTCATTGATTAAAGTGTGGAACAAAGTCGTCATCGATAGATCATCCCACTGCCATTATCACAGAAAAAGTACTTGTGCCATAATTGTAGAAAATCAACGAAAATTTACAATAAACAGCGTGTGTTATGGTGAAACCCTGGCTTCTGGGTTGCAAGTAGACATCTTCAGGAAGTGGGACTAAAGCATCTTTTTGAAAGTTGGAGAGTTCTTGCTTCTGTAACAGAGTGTCCAAACAAAGCAGTTTGCAAGTCATGTGGGTGTATCGTGCACGTTTTATCAGGATTAACAAACGTTCATATGGTCCAGTGTGGTTAAGGATGTTAAAAGCTAAAGGTTTTAGTCTTGCACTGTACAAGACATAGTAAACAAGATGTTTTTTTTATGGAACAGAAAAATGTGTGGGGATTTTCTTATTTTAATCTCATGCAGAGAAACTTGTAGATGTCAAGAGTCATGAAGTTGTTTGCTCCTAACACACGGGACATATTGATGGAATGTCTGGGCTTACTTGCAGTTCTTTGATTCCAGCAAAGGGTTCCCCCCCCAAAAAACTATTCAGATAGAACCAAGTGTAGAGAGAGAGTTGACGCCTCCACAAGTCTGCTAATGTATGAAATATTGGGTGGCTGGACATCTTGAAGGAGTGGCTGTGTTCTGGTAGAGAATGATATACCAGTTACCCTGAAGGAGAAAAACTAAACAATACAGTTTCATTCAGGTCAGAGCTGCCAACCATCCCGCTGTCGGTGGACCACTGATGATTGTCAAATACAGTCATTCCACGGTTTCAGTGGAGTGATAAAAAAAAAAATCTGCTCAAAAAAAAAAAAAAACAAAGGTTTTAGTCACAGAGTTTGCACATATCTGCTGGTTCATATAGCCAAAAGAAGCTGTTTGGAAACTTGCATCAGGTTCTGCTTGCTACCGCTGCCATCATGCCAAAAACAACCTGCGTGACTGATAACCCCTAGGCGAAAAGAAGGGAAAAAGAAACTGGGAACAGAAGTTCAGATTAGGTTGTTTTCGCTGTCCATGATGGGAGTGCTGCTGTCCCAGTCAGCACTTCGACCCTGTAAAAGTTTCAGCCTTTGTCCAGGAGGAGGAAAAATAAATATTTTCATTGCTTCTTGGGTCAAAACACTGCAGCGGCACTGATGATTTAAAGTGCAGAACTGAGCCAAGTCATCGCAACCATCATAAGATGAAGCTAAGTGACATTGCCGCTTCAAAAACGTAAAAAACGCAAACAATGTGTTGGGATCCCCCGAGCCAGGTGATCCATGAAAACACTGACAAAAGGCTAGAGAAAGCAGGAAAGAAGTGTGTGGAATGTCATTGTTCTTTGTTTTGGGGGCGGACAGTGTATGTATTCCTCACAAACTGTCAGAAATTCCGCTAAATTTTCAAAAAACATTCCGCTCAAGTCTCCTCAGAGGTTGGCAGCATCTCGGGTCAGTCTACAGCTGCAACGCGAAGAAACAGCTATGCCTCATTTGGAACGTTTTGGGTCGAAGGTGCTATCAGCTGATGAGAAGAAACGCCTCATTGAGAACATTCGTGGTCACTTGAAAGATTGCCCAGGAGTTCATCCAGCAGCGAGCTGTCAACAACTTCAGCCAAGCCGACCCCCGAGTATGGCCAACGTCTTCAGCAGGCTCTCTGGCTGCCTACTACAAGACCGCCCTCAGGTATGCCCAGGACTTTTTCTTTTTTTTTGAAAGGAATCTATCAAAAAAGCAAACAAGTGGTGGAGTGCATGTGTGTGTGTGGTGTGTGTGTGTGTTTCTTTTCCAGAATGTCTGCTCAAAACACTTCTAAATGTGCTGTTGTTGTTATAAAAGAAGGAGAAATAAAAAATCAGTTGAAATGTACTAGAAAGACACTAAGAGACCAGTGAACACTGTACTTGAGTGAATCAATTCTTAAGCCTGTGGATGCTATGTGTTGACTGTTTGATAAATTTGATCTGAAGTATAGGTAATACCTGTTCCTGATGTTGACCATTTGGTCTTTGCATGCCTGGACTTTAGATAAGAAAATATTTTTAGCACAGTCACAACATTAAAGTTATCACGACTAGAATTATGTTTGTTCAGATTTACTCAGAATTTTGAGACATTACAGTGGCTTTTTTTAAACCTTTGCTTGCTGTGTGTGTACAGCGTGGAGTTAAGAACATTTGGGGGACTGGTTAAGAAGGAGCGTTTAAAAAAGAAGGGGTAGGTTAAATGGCTTTTGGAGATTTCTCAGCACGCGCGTGTCGTGTGTGTGGTGTGTGTGTTGTGTGGGTGTGGTGTGTGGGTGATGTGTGGTGTTGTGGTTGTGTGTCCGGATTGAGATTTTTTCTGTATATTTTAGGAATATGCGTGGTAAATGTTTGGGGTTGGCGGATGCTTTCTTCTCTGTAGTCTGCCATTACTTAAAAATATAGGTAATTCTGGAGCTATCATTGAAAAACATTCGTATGTGGTAAAAACATCTGCTAGTTATAAGTTAGGGATGTTTTGTAAGAATTATCATAGTTAACATTGAGAATTGTATGGGGTGTAGGGGATATTTGTAACAATTTATCATATGTTACATTGATATTGTATGTAGGAGATATTTGTAAGAATTTCATCGTTTGTACATTGGTATGTAGGGGACATTTGTAGTTACATTGAGAATGGTATTCAGGGGATATTTGTAACAATATCATAGTTAACATTGAGAATTGTATCTTAGGGGCATATTTGTAGAATTATCGCGTTAACATTGAGAATTGTATTCTAGGGATATTTGTGAAGGGAATTATCATAGTTGAGAGCATGGGAGATTGTATCTGTCTTGGGATATTTGTTATGAATTATAATAAGTTAACATTGAGAGCTGTGTTTCTTCAGGTGAAGTCCCAGCATGGAAAGGAATGGAGAATAATGAGTACGGGTTGGTGCGTGGTGTTGCAGGACCACCAGTTGTCTTTTTGCCATCCTTGGAGATTGGATAGTCCTGTCGGGCGTTCCTGCTGACATGTGTGTTGAATTCCATGTTGCATGTCCACACACATCGCAGTGGCTGTGTGGTTGGGGTGTCTCGTCTTCTCTGTCGTGTGGGTTAGTGGTTCGGTGGCGTCGTTCTGGGGGGCTGGCTCGGGTGTCTGGCGCTGCTCGCACATACAATACACAGAATTGACTTACAAACTTGGAGTAGTTTATCATATGGTGGATGGTACAGTATGGAGACGTGTCTATTGGGGTCGGGTTTAGGTTTGTGGTGGTGGTTTTCTGTAGTTTTTGTTTGCGAGTATTGCGTAATTGTTTGGACGTGTTTTGTACTTTATGGAGCGAAGGGTGAATATGGGAGAGCAGCTCCACATGATGCACGGGCATGTGGTCCGGAGGCGGAACACACACACGACACACAGCACTCCCTCACACACACGTAGCCTGCGTAGCCCTCACGCACAACACACACCACACAACACACACACACAGATGGGACGCACAAAATGTGAAAGACTGATTGGGATTTGCGAAGGTTGAAAGGGAAGTCTCAGTGCACGGACTGTAGATGGAGTGTAGGTGGAAGGACGAAGAAAAGTGTCGTGTGTCAGAGGTATACTAAGTCGGTGTGTTTTTAGGAGATCTCGGGCGGTTGGGGACTTAGGTAGATATGGCGTTCCCTGGGGGGGGTGGGGCCGCAGGGGCGTGAGGAGGGCGGGGGAACACAAACGGTCGGAAAGGTACGGCAGGGGGAAGAGGTGCGGAGGGGGGAGCGGGGCACAGCAGGCAGGATGGCCGTGGCGAGCCCGAAACATCAGGGGTGAGATAACGGGAGGCTGGAGAAACAACCGGGAGGGGGGGGGCCGGGACGGATGGCGGGGAGGGAGGGGGCTGGGGCGGGTGGGGGCAAGGGGGGGGGCAAGTATATGATGATGGGCTTGTTGTGGGGGTGGGTGGGCCCCAATGGGCTTTGGGAGGAATAGGTGTGGTTCGTGTGTGTTGCTGCGGGTAGTCGATTCTGATGGAGGAGGAAACGGGGGGCGATGGCGTGCGAGGGCCAGGGGAAGGGGGCAGACTTCTGGACGACGATGGATTTAGGATAAAGGAGTATTATTATAAAGAAGAAAAGGGTTCTGTTGGGTTGGGGGAGAAATCGCGGTGGTGCGTCGGGGGAGGGTGGTGGGGTGTGGGAGAAATGGGTGACAGCAGTGGCGAGGGAGATGTGGGTGTGGGGCTGAGCCGGAAGGGGTTGTTGTCGGTAATTGCCGAGGTGTACTACGCTGGGGCGGGAGATGGTTAGGACGGATCGGCTATAGCGCCGTGGTACCTGTGGGTGGTGTGGGTGGCAGGAATCGCCGAGTGGGGCGGTCTTCGGGTAGCGTTGGGTCGGTTGGCCACGATTGCCTCTTAGTAGGCGTTTTCTTCTGATGGGTCGGTGCAGGGGCGTGTGTTTAGTTAGTGGCTGGGCGTGGGCGGTGGAACTTGGGCGTCTGTGGGGGTAACAGAGGCTGGCAAAAAGCGTAAAAGTTAAAAGGCGAAGGACAGGATGTGGGGGTAGCCGCTGCCAGATGGCCGCATGTTGTGCTGGCGGGGGTTAGGGGGGGTGAGAGAGGTCAAAGGAAAAAAAAAAATAAGGGCAGTTGGGCGTCGGGCTCGTTTGGAAAGGTGCGCGTGGAAGGGAGAGATGTTGACCGGGACGAGGTGGGGGGGCGGTGGGGGAAACCAAGCGTCCTGGGGGCAGTGGGGGGGCCCAGGGGAGGCACGGCCAGGGGGCGGGGAGGTGAGGGACAGTAGAAGCAAGAGCAAAGAGGGGGGCGGGCAGGGGAACGAGGGGTATGTTGTGAAAAAGTGGCGGAAGAGAGGCGGGGGGGGAAAGTGGTACCCAAGAGAGGAAACGGGGAACCGGGAGCAAAAACGTAACAGGGGAACCAGGAGGCAACCGGGTGGTGAGAAAAGCCCCTGTTGAAGTATTGGAATGAGCACGGAGGGAGGTGCGGTAGAGATGCGGGGGATCATCGTGAAAAAAAACCACGCTTGGCATTAACAAAAAAGATGAATAAAAGGGAAGTGAGAGAAAAACGAAGAACGGAGAGAGGTACACTATGTTCACCAAAATGTGGCTGAATAGTAGGTTTCGGATCGAAAAAGAAACAAGCAACAGCACCGACTGCACACGGCAAAGAGGGGCAAGAAAAAATACGCCACTACACAGGGTACAGTAACTACAGGGTTGCGGACATTGATGGCTAACAGGCCAGATGGGGGGGCGCAAGTACAAGTGTGGACAATTCTCCTCAGGGACACACAGTAAACACAATGGCACAACCACCAGCACTGCCTACAGCAGCAACATGAGCACGACAAAGTTGGGTGGAAAAGTACGTGATATAATGTGCGCGGAAAAGGGAGCCCTGGAAAAAGATCCAGAAGAGAGAAAAACACAACAAACAACAATAAGAAAAGGACATATCATCCATGATGTGGGCCGCTGCTACAACGAAGAAACATGTGGGGGGGGGAGGAGTAGGTCAGAGAGTCTAAGGAAATCTATCTGCCATTTATCGTGATTGGTGATTTGCCTTCCCTCTGTGAACCACTACAGCTGAAGGGTTGGAGTTCACAGTGTTTAGGAGAGCTTTTCTTGCTCGCAACCAGGCTGATATCCGCAGACACTCCCTGTTAGACAGCAATAATTAACCCTCCCCCACAAAGGGATGGGTAGTTTTTGTGTGTATGACCTTTTATCCTGCCATAAAGGCAGCCATACTCCACTTCAGGGAAGGGCATGGCAATGTAATGCATCCTCATACCAAATGGCCAACTGGCCTTATCTTCCGAAAATTAGGTGATGGAATTTTTATATCGTGTGCAAGATGTTATGAACTGTGTTCACACAGAGAACCTTGGTTTATAGTCTCACTTGAAGGACTGTATGGGAAATGGAGTCAGGACCAACGTTAACTCTGAGAGAAAAATCCCCATTGTACTGAAACCACCCGGCGGAGATGGAACCACACAACCACAAGATCACGAGTCCAGTGCTATCCACTGAGCGATTTCCAGCCCCCCGCAGTAAGCTTTCAATGCTATAGCTTGATGATCAGACAGGACGGTGTGTGAATGGGAAAAGTGTGTGCCGGACATAAAAAGTGCCGACTGTCTTGGAAAAAGTCTTTTTTTTGTTTTTACAGAAAACATGGATTTCCAGCCTCTTTTCCAGGTGGTACAGTTGAGGGATCCCCTGCTACTGGGGGGCCAGGGGAGGGGAGGGGGGGACCGCATACAAGACGTTGTTTGGTCAACCTCGAGTGCGGGTGAGCATTAAGTCCATAATCCACTGTGGAAGAGTCGGAACCTAGACAAAAGCGAAAGAAACGATAGAACTGCAAATACCTTTGTGCTTTCAATCAGTGGTGAGGTCATGTGAGGTGAAGGTAGGAATAT
>JADBJO010014779.1:23658-38658 GCA_016801955.1 Conus betulinus
TATTTAGGAACTTTTATAGATAATAAGCTGAATTTTAAATCCCATGTTGAGTATGTCCACAAAAAATGTCAAACCAGATTATATTGTCTTCGCAAGCTGCGATCATTTCATGTGAATACTGACATTCTTCGGACATTTTATTCATGCTTCTTGGAATCTGTTCTAACTTTCTCATTTATGTGTTGGTATGGGGGTTGACTGTGAAAGAGCAGAATGAGAAAAGTGGTGAACGTGGGAGAAAAAAATCGTGGTGAGAGACAAAAAAGTCTGAGTGAGCTATATAGGTGCCGTGTTAGTTGTAAAGCGAAGAAGATTACGTGTGACCAGACCCACGTCCTTGCAAATCAGTGACCTTCTTCAGTCAGGACGAAGATATCGATCGGTTAAATGCAGAAGTGTCAGATTTAAACAAAGTTTTATTCCCCTGTCCATTGATTTCTTGAACCGAGAAGATGTTTAATTGAAATCCAAATTCCTCTATATTGTATGTATGTACGTACGTACGTATGTATGTATGTATGTATGGATGTATGTATGTATGTATGTATATATGTACGTAATTACGTATGTGTGCATGTGAGTGGGAGAGAGCGAGAGCGTGTGTGTGTGTGTGTATCTATCTATCTATCTATCTATCTATATATATATATATATATATATATATATATATATATATATATATATATATATATATATATATACACTGTCTGGCTGGCTAGCTGTCTCTCTCTGACTCTCTCTCTCTCTCTCTCTCTCTCTCTCTCTCTCTCTCTCTCTCTGTCTCTTTTTTTTCGTTTCCTTCTTCAACGTATATGGATTGGTTTGGTCATTGATTGCTTCTGTTTCCATACATTTTCCATTTTGGGGGATGGGGAGGGGGGGTGCTTTTCCTGAGTTATGTGCTTAAGCTTTCATTTTTGGACCAGATATCTGGAGGTAGAGATGGAATGCAAACCACTCACGGTCATTTCACTTACCTATCGGAAAACAATGTTCTGTTTGTCTGTCTATCAGTCTGTCTGTCTGTCTCCCACTTTCTGTCTCTCCCACTTTCTGTCTGTATTTCTGTTTCTCCTTCCCTCTGTCTTTGTTTCTGTCTGTCTGTCTGTCTGTCTGTCTCTCTGGCTCGGTTTCTCTCTCTCATTCTCTCTTTCTCTCTGGGTCTCTTTGCCTGTCTCTCTGTCTCTGTCTCTGTCCCTCTGTCTCTCTCTCTCTCTCTCTCTCTCTCTCTCTCTCTCCCTCCCCCCCCCCCCCCCCCTCCCCCTTTCATAAGTGTGCATTCGTTTCGAAGAGAATAATTACGTATGTATGTATGAACGTATGTGTGTTCGTATGTATATATGTATGCATGCATGCGTGTGCGTTTATGAGTGAGTGAGTGTGTGTGTGTGTGTGTGTGTGTGTGTGTTGTGTGTGTGTGTGTGTGTGTGTGTGTGTGTGTGTGCGTGCGTGCATGCGCAAGCGCGCGCGCGCGCGTGTGTGTGCATGTAAGTGTGCATTTGTGTGTGGTGTGTGCATGAGTGTGTGTATGTGTGCGTGTAAGTATACGTGTGTGTGTGTCTGTCTGTCTGCCTGTCTGTCTGTCTGTGTGTATCTGTGTGTGTACTTTTAGACTCGAAACCTCACGAACACTACCACAGTCAACATCGTCCCGGGTCCTCTGCTGTACGACCAGATTCACTGCTGTCCAACAACGCTGGTCCGGTCGAAGACTCTTTTCTACGTTACATTCAGAGGTGGGAGTTCTGTCCCTTGTCCTGACTGACATATGACAGAGGTGGGAGTCTCTGTCCCTTATTTTGACCGACGTATGTCAGAGGTGGGAGTTCTGTCCCTTATCTTGACTGACACATGTAAGAGGCGGGAGTTCTTTCCCTCATCCTGACTGACATATGTCAGAGGTGGGAGTTCTGCCCTCTTAACCTGACTGACATATGACAGAGGTGGGCGGTCTGTCCCTTATCTTGACTGACATGTGACAAAGTGGGAGTTCTCTTCCTTATCCTGACATACGTCAGAGGTGGGAGTTGTTGTGTCCCTTATCTTGACCGACATATGTCAGAAGTGGGAGTTCTGTCCCTTGTCCTGACTGACATATGACAGAGGTGGGAGTTGTCCCTTATCTGACTGACGTATGTCACAGATGGGAGTTCTGCCCCCTTGTTCTGACATAAGACAAACTGCTGTTTTACCTCTGAGGTGCTGTACACGATATGCAATAGATATCATGCCATAGGTATCCAGGACAGGCCCCCACCCCAGTTGTCATAGCTAACATCACAAAGATACCTGTTCAAAACCCCAGTATCCGAAATCATAGTTCAATTTTTCACTGGCATCTGTCAGAGATAGCTGACCACTTACGGTCTTTTCAGGGCTTCAAACTCTTAAGGAAAAAGGTCATAGCCTGGAAAAAAAAGGATACATGACAGAAAAAGCAACACGCAACGAAACACAAAATACAGTTAATGACAAGGAAGCCAAGCTTTGGAAATTCTTAAGTATTGCCGTGCGCCAACTGAAATTTCACGCACATTCCCTCGTGCGTCTCCAAGGGTCCATGGTTTTTGTGTAGAAATATACCATTGCCTTACGTCCTGGGACTCGGGGAACCCATGCTTTTGTGAAGGACTACAACATTGCCGTACATCGTAGGTCTACAGGGACGTACACTTTTTTTTTTTTTTTTTGAAATATTAAAGTGATACTGTGTTTGTTTGTTGTTTTTTTTTGTTTGTTTGTTTGTCTTTTTTTTTTTTTTTGGTCATTCTTTTGTCGAGAGGGACAATTTGTTGTAACCATGCTAATTGGGGCCTATGCTTGATGTGGGGCTACGCTTAATATTGTGCCATGTTTAAGGGGGATGGGTGGGGCGCATGCTCAATGTGGGAAGTTGAGAGTGAGAGAGAGAGAGAGAGAGAGAGAGAGTGTGTGTGTGTGTGTGTGTGTGTGTGTGTGTTGTGTGTGTGTGTGTGCGTGTGTGTGTGTGTGTGTGTGTGTGTGTGTGTGTGTGTGTGTGTGTGTGTGTGTGTGTTGTGTGGGTGTGGGGGGGTATAATTGATATGGGGGGAATGGATGGCATGCTTAACAAAGGTCCATGCTGGATCTGGGGCCCTTGTTTAATACGGGGCCATGCTTAATGTGGAACCATTGCTTGACGTGGCGGCCATGCTTGATGTGGGGCCATGCTTGATGTGGGCCATGTGGGGCCATGCTTGAGTTGGGGCCATGCTTGATGTGGGGACATGTGGGGCCATGCTTGATGTGGGGCCATGCTTGATGTGGGGCCATGCTTGATGTGGAGCCATGCTTGATGTGGGGCCATGCTTGATGTGGGGCCATGCTTGATGTGGGGGCCATGCTTGATGTGGGGCCATGCTTGATGTGGGGCCATGTTTGGCCATGTGGGGGCCATGCATGCTTGATGTGGGGCCATGCTTGATGTGGGGCCATGCTTGATGTGGGGGGCCATGTGGGGCCATGCTTGATGTGGGGCCATGCTTGATGTGGGGCCATGCTTGATGTGGGCCATGCTTGATGTGGGGGCCATGCTTGATGTGGGGCCATGCTTGATGTGGGGCCATGCTTGATGTGGGGGCCATGCTTGATGTGGGGGCCATGCTTGATGTGGGGCCATGTTTGATTGATGTGGGGGCCATGCATGTTGATGGGGGCCATGCTTGATGGGGGCCATGTGGGGGCTTGACGTGGGGCCATGCTAAATGCCATGCTTGATGTGGGGCCATGATTGGCCATGCTTGATGTGGGGCCCTTGATGCTGCTTGATGTGGGGCCATGTGGGGCCATGCTTGATGTGGGGCCATGTGGGGCCATGCTTGATGTGGGGGGCCATGCTTGATGTGGGGCCATGCTTGATGTGGGGCCATGCATAAATGTGGTGACATGTGGGCCCATGCTTGATGTGGGGGCCATGCTTGATGTGGGGCCATGTGGGGCCATGCTTGATGTGGGGGGCCATGTGGGGCCATGCTTGATGTGATGTGGGGCCATGCTTGGGGCCATGCTTGATGTGGGGCCATGCTTGATGTGGGGCCATGCTTGATGTGGGGCCATGCTTGATGTGGGGGCCATGTTTGATGTGGGGCCATGCCATTGATGTGGGGCCATGTGGGGCCATGCTTGATGTGGGGCCATGTTTGATGTGGGGGCCATACTTGATGTGGGGCCATGCGTGATGTAGGGGCCATGCTTGATGTGGAACCATTGTTTGATGTGGCGGCCATGTTTGATGTGGGGCCATGCTAGATATGCGGTCATGCTTTATTCGCAAATTCATAAGTTTTTGAGAGAGCTTTAAGACTGGATCACCTATCAAGTGAAAAACATGACTCAGAGGTTTAAGTCCCACGACAAAAGGCAAAGATTGCAACGTGTAAGTATAGGACCCTCATAAAAAAAAAACGCCAGCATGCACACTTAATTATTTGATCCCAGATCGACAAAGTGACAAAAGAAAACGAAAAGTATTTAGCAATCTGAAGCGATCAAAGCTAAGTGCATTTTCGTTATTTTGTCTGTCTTTATTTCACCTGAGGAAGACCTAAGAGGTCGAAACGCGTTGTGTGTTGTCTTGTGACTCGTTTGTCCACGTTTCTCTGGGCGGTTCGCTGACATTTATTTAAGATTTGTTTAGATTTCCGCCTGCAGTCGTTTCACTTTGCAACTAGAAAAGTATTCAAATAAAACACACAAATCTATGAAAAGGCCATGTGGGCAACTACACACTACAGAACAGACGGCTAGTGTCCACTCTGGCCCGTGTGTACAATTTTCACAACCATGTCGCCAGAATACAACAAGAAAGTCGGCATGTCGTACATTGGGATCCGACTTTCCTAAACCAGGACAGAAGACAATCCCCAGAAGTAAATAAACAGTAGATAACAGCAACAAAAAAAAAACTAGGAAGCGGTGTCAATGAGTGACAGAGAAGAGAGAGTCATCCTCAAAGAATTTCCAAAGGATTAGGAAACTGTTCACACTGAGAGAGAACCCCAGCAACCCTATGGGTACCGTGTTGTCATAAATATCAGTAAATAGCTCACTCCCTGTTGTTAAGCTGACATGTTGTAGGTGCTAATAAAACAACTCACTCTCTGCCCTCATAGCTGACACGTCATACACATCAGTAAACAAACCCACTCCCTGTCACTAAAGCTGCAGGAATCCTGTCTTATTGCCAGACTAGGGGCCCTCTTCCCACTTAGCATCAAGAGCCACAAATAGCATGGAGCTATCAATCCCCAACATCACTGGCTCATCATGAAGGAGGTGTTCCATACTCTTGCTTACGTAGCAGCCTCTTCAATTTTCACGTTCTTAAAACATGGCACTTTGTTAAATAAAACATGACAAAAACTTGACAGTTAGGATGTAAGCCCCAGTTATGACCTGCTTTACCTTGTCAAAGTCCTGAGCAGGCCAGACACAATATACAAAGAAGGGCTTGTCAACAAGGGTGACTGGTTAGCAGCTTATCAATCCTCAGGCCATCCCTCGTGCTCGGCAAACGGGTCGAAACGACCAATAAATGCATCCGTCGAGTCCATCCCTTTCTTGTAGCTACTTTGGTTAAGGTTTGGTGCAAAAGTGAAGTCGTGGCTTTCGACTCGGAACTTGTATCAGTCTGCGCATATTTTCAGATTTGGTTTTTTCACTAGGTCAACTTGTTGGCAGGATTCTGAATCTTGGCATTTGCGCTTGTTCTTTAGCTGTCATTTCTCTGCCTCTGTCCTTGCATCAGCTGCCGAGGGCTCTGCCTCAAACCCTTTCACAGCGTTGAGCTGTTCTTTCTCAAATTTTCTTCTGTGAGCTCTTTCATCTCTCTTGGTCTTCCGCTAAATTTCAATAAACCAGTGGACTCTTCTGTATAGCCAAGTCTGTTCCTTAAACTTATCAGTGTCTCTGTGGGATAAAGCTTCCTTCTGACATTTCTCTTTTCACTTACGTGTTTTACTGCCCCTAAGCAATTATAAAACCCGGAAAAGTCAGTCAACAGATTATCTACTAAACGTCATGAGTATGAATCTTTTGGTTAACACAAAGGAGCCAAAATCTGAAGCTTCCGTAAGTTAGCGTCAGTCTGAAGCTTCCGTAAATTAGCGTTGAGGTCTTGCTCTTCATTTCTCTGAGCAACCTTTGATGATTAAATCAACCATGCACTCAGGTCAGTCCTCATCACAAAGAACTAAAGGGAATACATAGATGACTAATGATAAGTGCCTTTCGTGGACGTGTTGCTCCATACTACAATACTATCGTATTATAGTAGGCTCGCAAGTTTGTCCAGATAGGGGGGGGGGGGGGGGGGGGGGGAGGGGGACATAAGGTATTGCTTAAGTGCATACGTATGTGTACAAGGCCGGTTTAGCACACCAAGGGTATCCTTATACTCATAAGCATATGTGCACGTTCATATCCACTAAATATTCCAGTCTCTCTGGGACAGGGGTGTCGTTCATTTGCTTCTCTGACATGACTGAGAAGAAGATGAATAGTTTGTACGCTATTTATGATCTACAAATGGAAGATCCAAAGGCAATCCTGCGCCGTCTTTGTCCTTGTCATGGTCGTTGTCATCATCATCGCTGCCAGTATTGTAACTGAAGCCGTCAAAATCACCATCGTATTGTCATTGTCGTCGTTGTTGTCAACGTTGTCGTCATCGTCGTTGTCATCGACAACATCATCATCATCTTCATCATCATCATCATCATCTGCATCAGCAGCAGCAGCAGCAGCAGCAGCAACATTATCATGACCATCGTCATCGTCGTTTACGACATCGCCGTCGTCGTCATCAAAGTGGATGTTGTCGTCATTACCATCAACATCGTTGTTATTGTCTTCATCATGATCATCATCATCAGCATTGTCGTCACACTCGTCCATGATTATCATCATCGTCATCATTGTTACGGATGTGTGTTGGTGCGTGTGTCCGTTTGTCGGACTCACAGAAATTCAGATGCGTGTACGATTTTTAATTCACACACACACACACACACACAACACACACAGCCACACACACAACACACACACACACATTCGAAACATGCCCGACAGCTAGGCAACAATATCAATAAAGCAAGCAAAATACCAAGGTACGCCGTATCTCTAGGTGTACAACACATGGGGGCATATCTATACATACTAATTTCTTTTAGCCACGTCCGGCCCACACAACAGTTCCCAGACGTCACAAGTCTCCGGTGAAGCGCGCTGTAGAGGAAAGTCCTCTCCTGGGACTCACAGTCAGGAGGAACAACTCGCAAGAGTCCACACAGAACCGAAGCGACGGCTCTGTCTACAACAGGAGCGACGGCTCCTTCACAACAAGAGCTGCTGCTCAAACACAAAATAAGACGTTGGTTCTAACACCACAAAGCGACGGCCCCGGTACAGCAGAAGCGACGGCTCTGGTACGACTGGCCCAACAGGTCGCTGGTTCAAGTATCTCAAGAGCGGCGGCTCTGGCTCGGCAGCAGAGGCGGCTCTGGCACAACTGGCACGTCGGTTTACTGTCGACTCCTCGTCGACCTCTCCACACCCGAACAGGGTGAAGATAGGGGTAGATCTCGGCTACACCCCAGACCCGGGTGCAGTGGCAGGCTGAGTTACTGTTGGCTCCCACGTCGACCTCTCCACACCCCCAGCAGGGTGGAAACAGGGGTAGACTCCGGCTATGCTCAGACCCGCGTGCAGTGGCAGCAGGTCGGGGTTACTGTCGACTCCCACGTCGACCTCTCCACACCCTGAGCAGGGTGGAGATAGGGGTAGATCTCGGCTACACCCCAGACCCTCTAGCAGTGACAGCCAGTTCCCGGTCACATCATGACAACGACTCTACCTGGGGGAACTGGTTACATTGATTATCTAGCCTACTACAACATGGCTATTATTCATCACGGTTATTAATCATATTCATAACCAACAGTTACTTTATATTTCACCAGAACTTGGGGGAAAATACCCATAGTGAAATCATACAAATTTCAGAAATTATATCACAATTAAAATTTCCTCTCTTTTCGAAATTATGTTCTACACATGGGGGGGAAAGGATTTCCACTTAGACCTTTTCGAAATCATGTTTTACACATGGGGGAAAGTATTTCCACACAGACCGTTTTACGATAAACCAAGGTATAATCATTGCATACGAAATTATTTCCTTTCGTCTCTTTCATCAGGATAAGAATGTTTTTATCATTTCACATAATCACTACATCTCAGAGAATGATCTCCGTTCATAACACTATTCATTAGTAACAGTACAGCCCTTAAATACATATTAAGGAATGATTTCCACACACCCTTTTTTCAACACATGGATATTCATTATTCATATCAAAGGATGGTTTAAATACTTATCAACAGACTTCTAACCATTAAAACATGATAGTTTCCATCGCTCGCCGCCGGAGCTTACTATCATTTGTGTATCATAATATACATTGGCGAAATAAACAAAAACTGTTTTGCATTATAACGCCATGAACTAGCTAAGCCACCTCCTTTTCCGATCACTCAAAAAACAACATATTTTTTCCTTCTTTCTATTCATACTTTCTCTAACCAATTACCTAGTATCACCCTATCAAGTCACAAGATATACCAAAAAACAACAAATACTTTTTTTCCCTAAAAAAAAACCTTTACAAGGCGCTGAGAAAGTTACAGTCGCATATAGGAGGGGAGAACGATTTCGGTCTGCGATTTTAAATTGCTAATAATGAAATACCTGACTGCCAGAGCAACTCGTCTGGAGTCCCTCTTCGGCCACTGGGAACTTGCACTGCCCGAACTGCTGTAGAGAGTGCCTGATTGTTTCAGCTCACCTGGCTTATACAGAGCGCAGGTGAGCAGCAGTCAGGTAAACTAACAACCGGCTTTCTGGTGAACATGTTCCGGCCAACGCGGTTGTATGAATTTGTGACTGGACACAATCATCATCATCATCCTGGTCGTCGTCATCGTTGTTACCAGCATCGTTACCAGCATCGTTACCATCATTATCAACTTCGTCGTTTATACCTTTTTTTTACCATTGTCGTCATTATCGTTATCCTCACCCCGGTGGCTTAGAAAAGAATGAGCGCCACTTTTTTTGCCATATGACCGCTAATCCTGTGCTCTTTTACAGATCCAAGGCCATGCCCATGGCCTTAGTTCCACAAACGAAGAGGATGATACTCGCGGTGGGTCATCAGAAGTTGCTGGTCCCTTTATTTGTCTGTCTGGCCCTAAACTATCTAGGCTTCTCTGTCCCACTTTGTCTGATCTTATCCTCACATTATCTATGCCTCTATGCTTTACTACTCTACCGTATCCTGCTCTGTGTAATCCTAAGGGGGAAGCAGAGTGTGAGGCACCTTTTCTGGCACCTTCCTGATCCAATGGCGACACGTAGATCGATTTGATACCTCAGGGGCTATCAAACTCCAAAGCTACTTTGGCCCACCTGTGAGTAATCCTTTGCTCTGGGCTGCCTGTGAATGCATTTATGGCTACACCTCAAGTGTATCTGTATCTGCTTGTTTCCCACCTGCTCATCGCCATAGGATTGGATAGTTGGGTTGGGGTCGGGTGATATTTTGACTTTACATGAAGGAGAGCTGCACATATTGTCGCGTCACTCATCGCTCTAGCCTATCTATGTCTACCCAGTGGCAAGACATGGTCAGATGGCTGGAGGTAGGTCAGGATGCAGTGGAAGGTCAACGGTGTCACCTGTGTCTCACTATGCCCTGTTAGCTTTCCAGGCGTCGCCTGTCTGCCCTACTGAGCCAGCAGATTTTTTATGCTGTCCTGACTTTACGTACATAGACAGACGCTAGTTCACCGAGTGGATCAGACCTGTCAGCTACCCTCACCAGGTCCAGCTTGCCAGTCAAAGCCATTCTGAGACTGCCGTTCCCCCTTAGAGGATGGCACCATGCCACCAGCATCCGCACAGATGCTCCCAGCACGACAAATTCAAAGGATGTCACAGACAAGGTTTATGAAGACCTAGGGCATTACAGCAGCAATCGTAGTTCTTGACGATTTCGATGCTGGAACAGGCACAGATTACCAGACACGGCTGTGTCTTGGGATCCAGGCTGTTTGCCTTGATCTCATTTCAGCCATACTGTCAGACGCAGGTCATGACAATGAACATGGTACCCAGATCAGGTTCGAGTTTGGAGACAAGCTCCACATGCAAAGTTTCATGCCAAGACCAGGTGGAAGAGTAGCAGTCACTGTGTGACTGTTTGTTTGCGGATGACTGTACATTCAGTGTTGCCACTGAGGTAGCAAAACATAGAAGGACTCTGAGCTGCTTGTGACGGCTTCGGGCTCACGATTAGTAGCAGGAAGACAGGAGTCCTGTGCCACAAAAACTTTCGGTTCAACCAGAAATCGCTTGTCGAACGCTGAATGCTGTTGAATGTTCCACGGTTCTTGGCAGCAAACTCTCCTGGATTGATAAAATTGACGACGAGGTCAACTCGCACATTGCCGAAGCAAGTTTAACTTTGGATACAAGGAAGTAGGGGAGAGGAGAAGTATGAGGCTCGCCAAAAAATAAAAAGGTGTACGAGATTGTTGCACTGCCCACAGTATGATACGCTTGTGAGTCTTGGACATTGGTCAGTCTGTGTGCGCCATACCGTAAAGCATGCACGCGACCACATGAAGTGTCTTAAAAGTTACTGAAAATCACTCGGAGATGCACGTTTTCAGAGAGGTTCTGTCTTGCGCTGATCTGCCAAGAAGCTACCTTGCAGAGAAGACTACAAGGCAGATAAACTGGCAAACGTGTTCGAGTGCCTGGTGGGCATCTTTCTGGGAGACTGCACTATGGGTCACTGGCGAAAGGCAAGCATTCACTGGGTGGTCAGAAAAAGCGCTTCATGATCGCACTGGAGAGTTTGGACGTTGGCCCCGACACATGAAAACCAGTGTCACTTTACCACTACACATGAAGAGTTTGCATCAACAGAGGAGCTGCCTCCTTCGAGTAGTACAGGATAACAGAAGCTCAGAGAAAACATGCGTTAAGAAGGTCCAGGCCACCTGAAGAAGGTCCAGGCTTCAGTGCTGCAGACCAACTTTGTCAGACTTCTGGCAGAACTTTCAGAGCTAACTCTCTGTTATTCTACCAAATCCTATCCTGATCTGTCACATCGTTTGGTATTCTACCCTGCTCCATGCTACCTTAACTTGTACTATCCTACCAGATGCTGCCCTTTCCAGTACTATCCTATCCTACCAGACAATACACTATCCTGCCAGATTCTGTCTTATCATACACTATCCAATATTACCAGATCCTAACCTATCCTACACTATCCTATTGTACGAACCACTCTTATGCTATCCAATTCTCTCTGACACTATCATTTCCAACAAGAGCTTGAAAGCAGAAATCTTGAGATGGGAAACGCCCTCCAAGCATGTATTATGACCGTGAACTCCTTACATTTCTGGAAGGCCGGGCCAGTTTATAACTCTTATATAGTGTAACGCAATGCAATGTATCACAGTGCAATATAGTGCAACACAATGTAATTCAATGCAATGTATCACAGTGCAATATAGTGCAACACAATGTAATTCAATGCAATGTATCAGTGCAATATAGTGCAACACAATGTAATGCAATACAATGTATCACAGTGCAATATAGGGCAACACAATGTAATGCAACGCAATGTATCACAGTGCAATATAGTGCAACACAATGTAATGCAATGCAATATATCACATTGCGTTATAATGCAAATACAATGTAGCGCAACACAATGTAATGCAATGCAATACAACACATTGCGTTATAATGTAATGCAATGCAATATAGTGCAACACAATATAATGCAATGCAATATATCACATTGCGTTATAATGCAAATACTATGTAGTGCAACACAATGTAATGCAATGCAATACATCACATTGCGTTATAATGCAATGCAATGCAATATAGTGCAACACAATGTAATGCAATGCAATATATCACACTGCGTTATAATGCAATGCAATGCAAAGCAGCACAACTTAGTTCAGTACAATGTAGCCTACCTTAACATACACACACACACACACACACACACACACACACACACACACACACACACATGCGCGCGCGCGTGCAAAACATCTGTCCATATTTCCTGAGAGGGGAGAAGGCAAGACACACATATCGACAGACAGAAACAAGAGAACACACAAAAGGAAGACGGTAATGAAAGAAATCACAGCATCGAGTCAATATGCCTTCCAGAGGTAATCGTACTATTTCCCATCCCCGTCACCCCAACACCCAACACCCTCTCTCTCTCTCTCTCTCACACACACACACACACACACACACACACACACACAAGCGCACACACACAAGCGCACCTGCGCTCGCACGCGCACGTCTTGCTCTTTAAACGTGAAACGATCTTTCCGTATTCCTCCATCGCGCTTCGTTTGGTTCACAGCATGTACTGTAATCACGGTTCCACACAAAAACAAAGCACGAGATTGGAGATGCAGAAGGGAGAGGGCTTGTGTTTGTTTAGAACAGTCTGGGAACTCTCGACACGTCTTTTTTTTTTCGAAGAAGGCCGCATGTTTAACGTAACAGCAGCCATTGACGTAATTACCGAGTAGAACCGCATTGTAGGCATGCTCCGTCGTCACACACTGGGCAACACACGATCCGATCAGAACGTCTGAAACAGTACTGTTGGTACTAGACATGTACTTTGAATATGCAGGGAAGTAGGTCAGTCTCAGACATGTTTCCGTTCCAGTCAGGATAAAAAAGATTATTCACCGCCCCCATCAGTCACGGGGTTCCATCTTGGAGAAGAAAAACAAATGTGTTACACACACACACACACACACACAAGCAAGCAAGCAAGCAAGCGCCAACGTATCTAGTAAAGTATCAATGTTCCAAAATGACGCACAATGCTCAAAAGCATGCACCACTACCAGCGGGTAACAGACATTCCAAACACACCACTGACATTCATCATACTCAGCTTTCAAGAAAAAAAAAAACTCTCCCCTTATCTCTTTCAAGGAGGAGGAGGAGGGATCTCACCTACTCCGCGTGTCCAATTATGTACAGGGGTGAGCCACCTGTTCTACAAGTTCACAGCAACTCACAGGCACGTAATGTGCTAGGACAGCAAAGTCGGTCCTCCAGGACCAAATCATTCGTCTCTCACGCAGAGCCAGACGAACCGCTGAGCACTCAACAATCAATTGCGACGATCTATGAAACACAGCAGATTTTTTTTTTAATTCCAGAGTAGATTAATATGTCCTATTCTTTTTTCGTCTTTGTCCTCCAGCGTCCACTTTTTTCCCCCACTTTTTTCTTTTGCTTTTTGTCTCCTTCATTTTCTTTCTTTTAACAGTGGGGGACTCCATCCTCCTGTTTTTTTTTCCCACTATCATTTTTTTTTTTTCTGAAAGCGACTCCTACTCACCATGCATTGTCTGTGTGTTTTTCACTGATGCACGGCCACTTGCTGAACTTAATGTTTCGGTGTTTGATACCAAGCGTCTGGGTTTATTCGTGTACTAATGTGTGTGGTGCACTAAAACTTTCATTCTGCTATGTTTGCTCAGATTATGCTTTTAATCAAATAAAATACACTTTCCCACCTCCTCCCTTTTCTCTCCCCCCCCCCCCCCCCCCCCACACACACACACACCCGCTCTTTGTGTGTGTGTGTGTGTGTGTGTGTGTGTGTGTGCGCGCGCGAGAGAGAGAGAGAGAGAGAGAGAGAGAGAGAGTGTGTGTGTGTGTGTGGTGTGTGTGTGTGTGTGTGTGTGTGTGTGTGTGTGTGTGTGTGTGTGTGTGTGTGAAGGTAGATACAGTTATCTAAACACGATTGTAACATTATCAGTCTCGCTTCATAACAACAAAATCTCACTGAAACTCTGTTTTTTTTCATCATCAACAAGACAAAGATATTTCTACTTTCAAGAAGAAAAACTCTGTGGTTCATGGCACACAGGGGAATACCATCCAATCAAAAAGTTTTCCAGACATTATCTGTCAGTGTCAGACATGCACTTTGGATATCAAGGGAAGTAAATCAGGCTCAGACATTATTCCGTTCAAGTCAAGACAAACAGGATTAACCAACACCTCTTTGTTGTCAAGAGTGACCCGTCTCCAAGTAAAAAAAATAAAAAATACAAAAAAAGAAAAAAAAAAAAAAAGAAAGAAAAAAAAAAAACAGATTTGTCCAGCTTCGTTCCAAATCATTGTCAAGCTCATCAAAATGGTGCGTGCTAATTTCACGGACGCCTAATGTATTTTATTAGTATTGACATTTTCTCGTAGCTTCTGATGGTAAAAACGCGCTGAAAAACGAAAACAAAATGCAGTCAGTACATACAATTACATGTACGCATAAACAAACACGCGCTTGCAGACGCACACACACACACACACACACACACACACACACACACACACACACACACACACACACACACACACACACACACACACACACACACACGCACACACACACACACACACACACGCACACACACACACACACACACACACACACACACACACACACACACACATTGCCTTGATTATCTAAAGAATTTTCTTGTCGAAAGCTCCCATCTGGACAGCTAAGAAGCTGTAGCACTTTTATGATCGCTTTCTTTCGAAGTACAGCGGAATGTTGAGAAAGAAATCAATCCATTAGGACGGTCCTGTATGATACACGTGACCTTTCTACACTAGGTCTTTCAAATACATTTCTGTGTCGATTCCAAATCATTCCAACCAAAGGACAGTCTGCAAGTGAAACAGGATGACAAGATCTGGAATCAATCATTCACCACCATTCCTGCCTTGGAGAAGCAAGATGAATTCTATTCCGTGGACATCTGCACACTGAAAATCCATTTTCATGAAAGAGCGAGCGCAAGACTAGCAAAATGTTGGGGAAAATGTCAAAA
>JADBJO010014779.1:43658-46289 GCA_016801955.1 Conus betulinus
GGGGAATTTTCCAACTATCCACCACTCTTAGCCAGTAAAAAAAAATAATTTTAAGCAAAAAGAAAAAAAAACTGCGTTGAATTTTTTTTTAATCATAATCAATGCAGTTTCAAAATGGAGTGACTAAGAGCGGAGAACGAAACAAAATTTAGAAAGAGAGAGAGCTAGTTACCGCCAAGGACATTGACAAAAAAAAAAAAAAAAAAAAAACAGGACAAGACAATGCATTCGACCTCTGGGGTCTTCTTCAGGCAAAAAAAAAAACCACAGATCACATTTAACATTTAGGACAGTACAAACAAAGAACGAAGAGTGACTTATCTGTCCATGTGTTCAGAAAAATTGCCGCCAGACGGAAACGACAGAGGGGATTATGGGAGAGGAAAAGGAGGGGGGTTGGTGGTGGGAGGAGAGGAGTGAAACGATATATATATATATATATATATATATATATTAATATATATATATATGTTAAAAAAATAGGATGGTAAAAGGAAGTTTTAAAATCGACAGCTCTGTTTCGAGCGCTGGCTCTCGTCAGGATGGTTTTGGGTTGTCTACTGCCGGTGTTTTAACAGATGTTGCTCCCCAAGGGGTCGAGCATTTTAAGAATTTTATTTGGCATTTTTTATTTTATTTTATATATATATCCCCCCCCCCCCCCCCCCCCTCCCCTCCCCCCCGCACTTATCAATATTTTCAATCCACCTTAACACACAACCGTCACAAATGTATCATACCACTCCACTAAACTAGCTACACAACCTACAAACCCCATCGTTTAACTCCCCCCATCCCCCCATCCCCACCCCCCCTTTTCCTTTCCCACATCCCCTCTGTCGTTTCCGTCTGGCGGCCATTTTTTTTCTGAACACATGGACAGATAAGTCACTCTTCGTTCTTTGTTTGTACTGTCCTAAATGTTAAATGTGATCTCTTTTTTTTTTTTTTTTTTGCCTAAAGAAGACCCAAGAGGTCGAAATGCATTGCCCTGTGCTTTGTTTGTCAGTGTCCTTGGTGGTAACTAACCCCCTCTTTTTCTAAATTTTCATAATCAATACAATAAAACCTTTCTTTCAGCCCCCAAACTGTGGATGCCCAGTCACACACACAGTAGACCTGTACTTCACCAAGGGGATTAAGGCCTCTTGTATTTCTTCAGATCAGAGCACACAAAGTGAACTGCTGACTACATGCAATGAAGAGCGACCCAGTTACAGTTACAGTTACAGTTTCTAATGAACACATGCACTTGGGAGATAAACAGGTTGTTGGTTTTCTTTTCTTTAGCATCTTATCATTTGTACTTTGCTGCAACTTGCTGCTCAGTACAACCTGATTTACATCAGATGGATGTAAAAACAGCCTACCTCAATGCTCCTATAGACTGTGAGATTTATATGGAGCAAGCTGAAGGTTTTGACCACCTGATATTGAAGGGACCAAGCTTGTGTACAAGCTAAATAAATCACTGTATGGATTTGAAACAGTCAGGAAGGAAATTGGAACAATCTACTACACAGCCATTTAATCCAGAACCAGTTTGTTCAGAGTGTCAGTGATCATTGTGTGTACACAAGATGTTGTGGTGATGAGTTTACTGTTATTGTTGTGTGGGTGGATGATATGATCATTGCTGCAAACAGTGAAAAACTGTTGAACAAGACCAAACAAGTTTTGAAAGATAGATTCAAAATGAAAGATCTGGGGAAAACTGTCTTACTTTTTAGGCATTGATTTTGAACAGGGAAATGGTTTTGTCAAAATGAACCAGAAAAGATATGTTGAAAAGATCCTTGAAAAGTTTTGGAATGACTGATTGTAAACCTAGATGTACTCCCTGTGAACAGAAGATTGAATGTACTAAAGATGATGATCCTGTTGATGCCAAAAGATATCGTGAAGTTGTTGGCAGTTTAATTTATCTGATGTCATGTACTAGACCAGACATTGTTGGATTGTAACCAAATTGTCACAGTATCTATCCAACCCACAGCAGGCTCATTGGATAGCAGTCAAACATGTTTTCAGATACCTGAAAGGTACTTCAGACTATGAGCTGTGTTATAGGAAGTCTGAAATCTGGCTTGACTCTGACAGGATTCAGTGATGCTGTTTCCGAATGAACCCAAAACAGGTCCTTTGATTTCATGGAAATCAAGAAGAACAACCTACTGTAGCATTGTCAACATGCGAAGCAGAGTACATAGCCTTAGCGGCATCTGTACAAGAGAGTCTGCCTCTCTACAACCTGCTAAAGAGATTGATATTGGATGTCAATACAAATCAGTCCTGATTATTTTGAAGACACCCAGGGCACAAATAGCCCTGGCAAACAATCCTGTCAACAGGCAGCGTTCAAAACCATGATATCCACTATCCTTTCATTCGCAATGAAGTGAACAAGGGCATAATAGTTTCTCAAATACTGCCCAACACAAGAATGTTTGGCAAGATATAATGATAAAGCCTGCCACAATTTCAGCTACAACCGTTCAAAAGTGTTATTTTGGGAAATGAATCTCCTGTCTGTTCCAGGACTATTGTTTGAATGTGGGTAAATTATATTACCTAAATATGTGATTCATTACACAAGCGAGAGAGAGACTTGATGATTTCATAATAATTGTC
>JADBJO010014780.1:0-12500 GCA_016801955.1 Conus betulinus
GACAGCAGCAGAATTTACCAATGGGCAAAATGTGTTATATTAGGACTGGACGGCAAACAGAATTTTACCAATGGGCAAGTGTGTATATTTAGCACTTGACAGCAACAGAAATTTTACCAATGGGCAAATATGTTATATTTAGGACTTGATAGCACACAGAATTTTACCACATACAACGTACATGCATACATATATGTACACACAACACACACACAACACACACACACAACACACACAACACATATATCATATATATATATATATATATATATATATATATATAGATAGAGAGAGAGAGAGAGAGAGCGAGAGAGAGAGAGAGAGGAGGGGGAGGGGGGGGGGGACAAATGGACAAAAGAACAACAAGTTGGCTCTTCGTTTTTCCCCAAATTTTCGGCGAGCGCAATTCGCCTTCCTCAGGGGACTTTAATTTCTTCTGTTCACACAGGTATCACAAATGATTCTGACAATCACTCGGTTTAAACAAGACAGAAGAACTAGGACAATCGGAACACACACTCACAGGCATGTGCATACACTGAATATGTGAATAGTGTGTATTCACACGAGTGATTGAATGAATGAATACTTACGCGGAAGCGGGGGGAGGGGGGTGGGAGGGTGGACAGGGGGGAGAGGGGAAGAAACGAAGGTGGCTGTAAGTCTTTGAATGGATGTGAACGTGTCTGTGCTTGTGCGTTATTGAGTGTTGTATAGTAGTGTTGGTGGTAGTAATAATAGTAGTGATAGCATCAGCAGCAGTAGTAGCAGTAGTAGAAGTGGCAGTAGTAATCCCAGCAGTAGCAGCAGAGGAGCAGTAGTAGCAGTAGACGAAAGTAATGATGGTGGTGGCCGCCGCAGTAGTAGTAGTAGTAGCAGTAGTTGTAGCAGCAGTGGCATTAGTAGTAGCAGTAGTAGTGGTAATAGTAGTAGTCGTAGTATTAGCAGTAGAAGTAGAGCTTGTAAACGTAATTGCAGAAAACATGAAGAGCATGACGGTGCGTGCAACAACTCTGGGTGCGTACATAAGTGGAAAGGTGATCAGGAGGAGTGTTGGGAAAGGGGGGGGAAGAAGGGAGAAAGAAAAGCGGGTGGATGGGTGGGAAAAAAGGGTGGGGTGCACACACACACACACACACACACACACACACACACACACACACACACACACGCACGCACACACACACACACACACACACACACACACACACACACACACACACACACACACACACATACACACACACACACACACACACACACGCACGCACACACACACACACACACACACACACACACACAAACACACACACACACACACACACACACACACGCGCGCGCGCGCACACGTATACACATACCTAAGCCCAATAAAAAGGGATGGGGGTGGAGGTGGGGGGAGAAGGGGATAAGGGTGGAGGGCCATCTCCCTGAGCAACTGAAAAAGAATACTTTGGAGAAAAAAAATAACATGAATATATGAATATATAAAAAATTCAAGAGAGAGAGAGAGAGGGACAGATTGTGCAAACACAAGAATAATTGTGTGGTCTGTATACCTGAAGTAAATTTCCTCTGTAACACCAAATCTAAAATTACTGTGCTACGAGTGCAACCAGAGGCGCGACAAAAAAAGGTATAAATAAGAATGGAATAAGTAAGAGGGATGTATGATAATGCTACGAGGCGCCAGCAACACTCTCACTCACTCTCAAATAAATAGAAAAAAAGGTGTGAGAGCATGCCAGGTAAATTGCCAGGAATCACGTATCAACAGAACAGTAGAACAAGTACATGCATGAATGAATAATGAATGAACGAACCAATCAATGAATTAATTGATTAAATGAATGAATGAGAAAAGTTTAAATACATACACACACACACACACACACACACACACACACACACACACACACACACACACACACACACACACACGTATACACATACCTAAGCCCAATAAAAAGAGGGGGGGGGGGGGGGGGGGGGGGGGGGGGGAGAAGAGGGTGAAGGGTGGAGGGCCATCTCTCTGGGCAACTGAAAAAAAAAACTTTTGAAAAAAATAACATGAATATATAAATTTAGTATGGACACCTAAACAGAACACCACCTCGACAAGTAAGCACACAAATAAATGATCAACAAGTACGTGGGAGTCTGAGTTGCTAACACTACTCAGTGTCTCCCCAAACAAGATACATTAGATCCATTATCCCAACAGGCACAGAGTTTTGCGGTCACAAAACAAGATGCATTATATCGATCATCCCAGCAGGTCTCCCAAAACAAGACATATTAGATCGATCATACCAGCAGGCACGCAGCTCTGCGGTCACGACTAAAGCATTGTTGCAGACCGACTGTGCACAGTTAAGGGGAAATAACCTGGCAGTATGGCACTTAACAGCATTATGTGTAGAACGATTCATATACAGGATCACAGAACAAGGAAATATATGATACATATAATGGCATTGGCATTCAGCATCGTTAAGCATATGAGAAACTTCAAAGGCAGGCCCACACGACAAAAAACAAACAAACAAACAAAACACACTGGATAAAGAAGAGAAGAAAGGGGGTGGGACTGTAACAAAGATTCGTAGGTTAGGGAGGGGAAGGGGGGAGGGGGATGTAAGAAAAGAAACAAAGTGGGGAGAAGGGATGGCTGACAAAGACAGAAAAGTAAACGTATGGGCAACACCAAGGAAGACCATTTCCATCGCGACAACAAATCTGAAATTGCTGTGCTACAAGTACAATGGTGACACAAAAAGAAAACGGTGTACATAAAGCTCTGACAGAAATGCGAGTTATATTATGTGTATATGCTAAGAGTCCCTAACAACACTCCCACTGTCTGATTAAAAAAAAAGACAAACACAATGACTGAAAATAAGTTATGAAAATAATAAAGAGGCGACGGGTGGGAAACAGCTAGCTTTCTGAATGCAGGCGTGCATTTGCCACCAAAGCGCACTAGCACGCAAATACATTGAAGGGAAGGAGTAGAGGGAAAGAGTGAAGGGGAAGAAGAAAAGAAGAAGAAGAAGAAGAAGAAAGAAGAAGAAGAAGAAGAAGAAGAAGAAGAAGAAGAGAGAGAGAGAGAGAGAGAGAGAGAGATGGGGGGTGGGGCTAAATCTTTTGTTAGATTTCAAAAGGTGAAGAAATGAATAGAAATAAAAAAAAAAAGGAGAGAAAAAAAAATGAAAAAGAAAAGAGGGACAAAGTAAAATGAAATAGATGAATATAAATAAACAAATGAATGAATAAATACCTAAGCAAACAAACAAACAAATGAATAAATAAATAAACAAACGAATAAGTAGATAGGTAGATAAATGAAAACACATGAGTAGGAGACTGAGACGCTCACATAACTCAGTATCTCCCCAAGCAAGATGCACCAATCCATTATCCTGATGGTGGTATCTCCCCAAGCAAGATGCTCCAATCCATTATCTTGATGGGAGTATCTCCCCAACCATGATGCACCAATCCATTATCTTAATGGGAGTATCTCCCCAAACAAGATGCACTAATCCGTTATCCTGATAGGAGTATCTCCCCAAGCAAGATGCATCAATCCGTTATCCTGATGGGAGTATCTCCCCAAGCAAGATGCACTAATCCATTATCCTGATGGGAGTATCTCCCCAAGCAAGATGCACTAATCCATTATCCTGATGGGAGTATCTCCCCAAGCAAGATGCACTAATCCATTATCCTGATGGGAGTTGGGCTCTACAGTCCTGACTAGGACACCGTTGGAGACAGACCAAGCACAGTTGAAAAAGGAACATGATATAGTAACATTGCATTGAAGTGTATTGAGCATGCAACAGACCCGACAGGCAGGCACACCGAACATTGCTGCCTCAACCCACAGGCGTAGTGACTGACAGGTGGCGTGGAAACTGTGACAGAAGTGACTTTGGTTCATTAGACTCCAGGGAAGCAGGTCTGTTTGGCTCGGGTCTTCATTCCAGCTGACTTTAATAATAATAATAATAATAATAATGAATACTTATATAGCGCCTATTCTCGGCTAGAGACCAAGCTCTAAGCGCTTTACAATCAACACTCGTTTACACAACGGGCTGCCTACCTGGGTAGTGCCGACTGAAGAGCTGCCAGCTGACGCTTCATTCAGTCGTCGTTTCCCGTGTCATCCAGTCAATATCGTTCACTCAGTTTCCTTACTTCCTTCATTCTTTCCATTTCTCACGCAGGGTGCATGCTATGTGTAACGTGTCATCCATACCAACGGCCAAACTGGCCTTCTCTTCCGAAAGTTGGTGATGGGATTTTACGTGTGTGCAAGATATTATGCGTGCGTTCACACACGGAACCTCGGTTTATAGTCTCATTCGAAGGACTGTTTGGGAAAATGGAGTCAGAACCAATGTTAATTCCGAGGGAAAAATCCCCCTGTACCGAAACGCCCCAGCGGAGATTCGAACCCGCAACCCCAGGATCACCAAGATTGCGAGTCCAGCGCTCTACCAACTGAGCTATTCCGGTTCATGAGACTCCAGGGAAGCAGGTCTGTTTGGCTGGCTTCTTCATTCCAGCTGGGGTTCTGCTGCCCAATTTCTCAATGAGGTGATACTTCATGTCCTTCGTGTTTCAACTGAGTGCGAGAGCTACAAGCTTTTCCTCCTCACTGACTGCGCTGAGGGGTTGGGTCAGTTGAAGTGGTCAGCCATTGGTCTGTCCTTCTTTTTTTGAACAAGGCGCTTCTTGAATCTGATGCTGAGGCAATGGTCAATCTCACCAATGTACCGTGCTGAACACAGAGCACAGTGGATGATGGTAGATGAACCTGGTGGTTTTGCAGTTAAAGTACATTGAGACGGTCGTCCGTGATCTGGGTTCTCTAAATTTAGAAGGGACAGGTCACAGACTCAGATTATCTGCATGGGCTGGTTCCTGTTGGAGTGTTGCCTCGTTGTCGGCGTGGCCTGGGGTGCAAATCACGAATGCTTTGGTCACGTTTGTAGGCGACCAGAACAACCTCGAAAAGACGTAACGGTGGCTTACCACCTCATCCAACCCCTCCCCACCCCCTCTTTATTAATTTTTATTTTCACATAAAAATACTTGACAGATTAACATATTTGTATTTTTTTCAGTGAGAGTCAGTTGATTGTTTCTAAAGAACTCTAGCATGAACACATATTTCTCTAACACATGATAACGATCTTATTAAGTCTTTTATGTTGCATTAGCATTGCACTTTCAGCACAGCAAGCACAGATTTCATATCTCAATGGAACTTATCTTCTCTCATGCTGACCATACATTTTCTCTAACCGTCCTTTCTTCCCACTAGATTGATTTTTTTTCAGTTTTTTCCCCCCCCCCCCCCCCCCCCCCCCCCCCCCCCCCCCCCCCAGTTCCCTTCCGATGTTTCTTTTCAGTCCCCTCCTCCAAACCTTGCTACCACGCCACGTCCCCCATTTCATTCCTTGTTTTTTTTTTCGATGTGTTCGTATTTCATTAGTCTACGGACCTGCTGATGGAGTTTGTTAAATGTATAACGAAGTTGAAGAAGTCCATGTTTATCATATGCATAGGTATTTCCTTGTTCTGTGGTCCTTTCGATGATATTTGTTGTACTGTGTGTTGCTATGGAATGCCATATTACATTGTTGTTGGCCTTTCAGTGTGCAGGGTCGGTCTGCAACAGTGCCTTAGTTAGGACTGTAGAGCCCTGCGCCTGTTGGGAGGATCGATCTCATGTATCTTGGTTTGGGAGGTACTGAGCAGAGATAGCGACTCATGGTTTGGGAGGTACTGAGCACAGTTAGCCACTCATGGTTTGGGAGGTACTGAGCACAGTTAGCCACTCAGGGTTAGGGAGGTACTGAGCAGAGATAGCGACTCATGGTTGGGGGAGGTACTGAGCAGAGATAGCGACTCATCGTTAGGAGGTACTGAGCAGAGATAGCGACTCACGGTTTTGGGACGTACTGAGCAGAGATAGCGACTCATGGTTTGGGACGTACTGAGCAGAGATAGCGACTCATGGTTAGGGAGGTACTGAGCAGAGATAGCGACTCGTGGTTTGGGAGGTACTGAGCAGAGATAGCGACTCATCGTTAGGGAGGTACTGAGCAGAGATAGCGACTCATGGTTTGGGACGTACTGAGCAGAGATAGCGACTCATCGTTAGGGAGGTACTGAGCAGAGATAGCGACTCATGGTTTGGGACGTACTGAGCAGAGATAGCGACTCATGGTTTGGGAGGTACTGAGCAGAGATAGCGACTCGTGGTTTGGGAGGTACTGAGCAGAGATAGCGACTCATGGTTTGGGACGTACTGAGCAGAGATAGCGACTCATGGTTTGGGGAGGTACTGAGCAGAGATAGCGACTCGTGGTTTGGGAGGTACTGAGCAGAGATAGCGACTCATCGTTAGGGAGGTACTGAGCAGAGATAGCGACTCATGGTTTGGGACGTACTGAGCAGAGATAGCGACTCATGGTTAGGGAGGTACTGAGCAGAGATAGCGACTCATGGTTAGGGAGGTACTGAGCAGAGATAGCGACTGAGTCTCACATGTAGTTGTCGACTATTTTTGATTTACATATTTTTTTTTTGTTTAGGTTACCTTGTTTCCATTTATTTGACACTTTTCATTGATCTGTATACATATCATTTTTCATTCAATGATTATTTTTCTAGGCGTTCATAAGGATGCCACCACCCTTGCCCCCCCCCCCCCCCCTCCCCTTTCCACTTGTATGCATTTGTAATTGTGTGTATGTACACTTCGGTGCATTTTCATACTTGTTTACATATACTTTAAAACCTTTTAACCAACCAACCAACCAAACCAACCAACCAACCAACCAACCAACCAACCAACCAACCAACTAACAAACTAACCAACGAACGAACGAACGAACGAACGAACAAACGAACGAACGAACAAACAAACAAACAAACAAACAAACAAACAAACTAACTAACTAACTAACTAAGTAAGCAACTAACTGGCTGGCTAGCTAGCTAACTAACTAACTAACTAACTGACTGAATTACTGACTGACTGACTGACTGACAGGCTAACTAACTAACTGACTAACTAACTAACTAACTGATTCCTTCATGAATTTGTTCTATTGTTCTATTGTTATATCATTCTTGTCAATTTACCTGATACGCTCTCCCACCTTTTCTTTCAACCAAGGTCAGTGATAGAGTTGTTAGCTCATCGTAGCATGACTATTATATTCCTCTTATTCATGGCATTCTTATTTATGCCTTTACTGTTGGCCACCATTACACTTGTAGCTCAGCAACTGTCAGACGTTAATGTCACAAAGGAAATTCACTTCGTGTATACTGACCACACAATTATTCTTGTGTTTTGCACAATCCATCCCTTCTCTCTGCAATAATTTTTGAAAGTATGTGCACCCTACCCTATTCCCCCCCCCCACCCCCTTTTTCTTTCTCCCTTCCTCCCCCTTTCTTGCCCTACTTCCAACTTCTCTGCTTCTCACCTTTCCACGCTCGAGTTCTCCTTCCCACCCCCCACCCCCCTTGCTCCCTTTCATTTCTTTCTATCTTTCTTTCTTTATTCATTTTTGAACATGTGTTAATTCGTGGTTTGGAATTTAATTAATGTCATCACTGGGGGCCGTTTTTTACAGCTATTTGCAGTTCAGCTCTGCGTAACTGGTATTTTTAGTTGTTTGGCTTGTTCCTGTCTTTCCTTCTTCTTGTAGAACTTCCACACACACACACACCCTCCCCCTCCCCCCTAAATGTTAGGTTAGGGCAAACCTAACATGTGGACAGATCTTGTTTTGGCTGCTGCTTGCTATCCCTCCTTCTTTCCTCCATCTTCTTCTCCTCCCCCCCCCCCCCCCCTTACCCCACTCCCATCCCCTCGCCTTATCCTTCTGTGCTACTCTTCCCCATTCACACACACACACACACACACACACACACACACACACACACACACACACACACACACACATTCAGCCCACTTCTTTTCCTCCTCCTTCCTACCACCTGCTTTCCTTACCTTCTTCTTTTCGAACAGTGCTCACTCCCCCTTCTCTTGCCCTTCATCGTCATTCTCATGCTGACAGCCGTCAGGGAAGTTGTCTGCTGCATTTTGGTTGACTGTTTGTACAGTCTGAAGAAGATTGTATTGTCTGCTGCATTTTGGTTGACTGTTTGTACAGTCTGAAGAAGATTGTATTGTCTGCTGCATTTTGGTTGACTGTTTGTACAGTCTGAAGAAGACTGTATTGTCTGCTGCATTTTGGTTGACTGTTTGTACAGTCTGAAGAAGACTGTATTGTCTGCTGCATTTTGGTTGACTGTTTGTACAGTCTGAAGAAGACTGTATTGTCTGCTGCATTTTGGTTGACTGTTTGTACAGTCTGAAGAAGACTGTATTGTCTGCTGCATTTTGGTTGACTGTTTGTACAGTCTGAAGAAGACTGTATTGTCTGCTGCATTTTGGTTGACTGTTTGTACAGTCTGAAGAAGACTGTATTGTGTCTGCTGCATTTTGGTTGACTGTTTGTACAGTCTGAAGAAGACAGAATTTTGTGGTGTATTTTTGGTTGACTGTTTGTACTGTCTTTAGGGGGATAACCGTTTAAAATGGTGTGTGACTGGGAAACATACGAAGTCCCAATCTATCGAATGTTTACATCAATGATCTTGACAAAGATACAGGCGAAACTGACTCGCCATACTTAAGCAATGATAAAACTGACACGATTTCATGGTAACTGTACGCTGACGATCTAGCAGTGTTATCTTCTTCAAAGGAAAAAGACTACAAAACAAGTGGATAGACTCAGAATACACTGCAGTAACTGGAAAACCTAAATCTCAACAACAACAACAACAACAACAACATGAAAAGATAAGATTTACACACAGGGATCCCAAAAGTCGTGTTCTTTGTCACATTTGCCGTTCGAATCTATGCTGACCTTTTGATTTTAAAAGAATCATGATTGTTAGTGTTCGATCTCCACATAAGTATTGTGTATGGAGATATTGGCTGATGTCCTTTGCGCAAATGCGTAGCTTAATTGTGTATCGGCCAATTACAAATAGACACAGAGGACAGAGGGTGAAGTGAAGGAAATTTTATGTACAATGCAAAACAATACAAAAAACAGGTAATTTTTCGACAACTCTGTCTTCTTCAGACTGTACTAACAGACAACCAAAATGTAACAGACAATACTTCCCAACAACTCTGTCTTCTTCAGACTGTACCAACACTAAACCAAAACGCACCAGACAACTCTGTCTTCTTCAGACTGTACAAACAGTCAACCAAAATACACCACACAACTCTGTCTGTCTTTCTTCAAGTCTGAAAACATGAAAAGACCGTTGTTTATGCATTTAGAATATTTTTTTTGCTGATACATTTCAGAGGTTGATACAATATTTCGCTTAGTATGCAATGTAGTATAATGTGTAGTTTTCTGTGACATATATATTTTTGCTTTATTCATGAGTTTATTTATTTTATTTTTTGCTGCAACAGACAATCATAAGCAGCTAAAGAAACAAAAGAATGTAGAAGTAATACCTTTCTGTTGATGCATAGTCTCATTTTCAGACAAATGACGTCGTGTTCACGTCACAGCCTGTGATATCCACAGTCTTCATTTTTAGCTACGAAATGCATGTAACAGCATGATACAGATCTGTGTAAGAATGTATCAAGGATCTGAATTGTAGTCACGATTCATTTTAAAGTTCAAGAGTTCTGCTGTTTATTGAGGCAGTCTGTCTAATGTCATCTTCAATCCTGTCACTCCCCTGTATTTCTAAGAGATTATGATAATCCAGAAAGTTTGTGTCGATGCGTGAAAAATGTTAGTGTTGTGACTCCCTTTTCTTGCTCTTTGTTTTTGTTTGTTTCTTTCTTTTTTTTTTTTTGTAATGGCAGATAATTTGCAGGGCAATAGTAATGCACACCCCCTTTCTTGTCATCATATTTATTTCAGAAATTATTGTACATGTATTTGGGCTCGCTTCAATGTTGGGAGAAAGGTGTCTTTCACAATAAACAGATCATTTTACGTCAGGTGTATTGATACTGTAGTGCCAGTCGATGTATAACAGCGGGAGAGATCATGAGAGAGATAAGAGAAGAGCATGAAGAAGTGTGTGTGTGTGTGTGTGTGTGTGTGTGTGTGTGTGTGTGTGTGTGTGTGTGTGTGTGTGTGTGTGTGTGTGTGTGTGTGTGAGAGAGAGAGAGAGAGAGAGAGAGAGAGCAACGTGGGGTGGTAATAGACAAAACATCATTGTTTTGAAAGCATTAGAGAAAGGAAACACCGCTAGGAAAGACAAGATACCAGTGAAGATAATTACCAGATTTGAAGGCATGCTCCATGTTTGCAGAGATGTTATTGGCTGTAAGCAACAATGACAGTAATAGTTGTTCAGGCAACAGTTCTCCCGTGACCTATTTTACTGCCATTGTCGTATACAAACAGCCTTCAACTGAAAAGAAGACATCCTGGTGAGAAGCTCTTCAATATCCGCGTCAGATTAGGACTCGCAGTTGTTCGTAGTGATCATAAAACGATATACCCTAACTAATGCTATTCTTATTCCTTCACAGACTCTAACGAAATTCAAATTGTGACCTAAGGTTTAGGAACTGCACTTTGAGAAAAGGGTCGGTGAATCTTCTCATGTCAATGATACATACAATGTATAACTGGCAAGTACATGACAGTACTTGGCTAACAGTTGAAGGCTGAAAAGACACACATCCATTGATATCTTCCTTTTATCAGAAATCGCTAAAAGGAAAGTTATGACAGGTTCTGGAAAAAAAAAAAAAAACTGGATGTAAAAAAAAAAATGACATGTCACTAAAACCAGAACAAAACTCATGCATGATCATGGTACTTTAGTTGCCTAGAATCTCCACTGTCCCTATTGCAAAGTCCTGCAAACACGCTGATGCTCTGAATAACTTCCCTTAGTTCCGGCACTGCAGATATACTGTATGAACAATTCAAGAAACCACTAGCAGATATACTGTATGAACAATTCCAGGAACCACTAGGCAGCCTGAGCGCCAGCAATGCCGGACAGCCAGTCGTAGAAGTAGGACAGCCGAGTGTAGACGCTGGGGTACTGCCCATTGCAGCTGTTGATGCCCCAGGAGGTGACGCCCGCGATGACGTTGCCACAACGGACAGGACCCCCACTATCCCCCTGCACACACCATGGCAAAGATCACTGACGTGTCACGCAAAGAGAGTGGAATGTATATAAGGGGGGAAACGAGGTGCATTAGTAGGAGAGCTGAGTTGGATATGGGTAAGGCAGGGTTTGGGGGGTTTTATGGGTAAGGCAGGGTGATTTATGGGTACGGCAGGGTTTTTTTTTTTGGGGGGGGTTATGGGTAAGGCAGGGTTTTAAGCGTAAGGCAGGGTTTTTTTTTTTTTGGGGGGGGGGGGGAGGGGTGGTTATGGGTAAGGCAGGGTTTTGGGGATTTTATGGGTAAGGCAGGGTTTTGGGGTTTTTATGGGTAAGGCAGGGTTTTGGGGGTTTTATGGGTAAGGCAAGGTTTTTTTTTTGTTTTTTGGGTAGGCAGGGATTTGGGGTTTTATGGGTAAGGCAGATTTTGGGGGGTTTTATGGGTAAGGCAAGGTGGTTTGGGGGGTATGGATAATGCAGGGGTTTGGGGGTTTTATGGGTAAGGCAGGGTTTTGGGGGTTTTATGGGTAAGGCAGGGTTTGGGGGGTTTTATGGGTAAGGCAGGGTTTGGGGGGTTTATGGGTAAGGCAGGGTTTGGGGGGTTTTATGGGTAAGGCAGGGTTTTTGGGGAGTTTATGGGTAAGGCAGGGTTTTTGGGGAGTTTATGGGTAAGGCAGGGTTTTATGGGTAAGGCAGGGGTTGGGGGGGGGGGGGGTATGGGTAAGGCAGGGTTTTTTGGGGGAGGGGGGTTATGAGTAAAGCAGGGTTTTGGGAGGTTTGTGGGTAAGGCAGGGTTTTTGGGGGTTTTGGGTACGGCAGAGTTTTTGGAGTTTTATAGGTAAAGCTGGGGCTGGGGCTGGGGGGGGGGGGGGGGGGGGGGGGGGGGGGGGGGGGGGGGGGGGGGGGGGGGGGGGGGAAGGAGGGATGAGAGTTGATGGAGGGTAGGGAACTGGGTTATGGAGTGAAGGGGAGAGAGGAAGATCGAAAGAGTGTGTGAGCGTGTGTGTGTGTGTGTGTGTGTGTGTGTGTGTGTGTGTGTGTGTGTGTGTGAGTGAGCGCGCGTGTGTGTATGTGTGTGTGCGTGTGTGCGTGTGTGTGTGGTGTGTGTGTGTGTGTGTGTGTGTGTGTGTGTGTGTGTGTGTGTGTGTGTGTGTGCGTGCGTGCGTGTGCGTGTGTGTGTGTGTGTGTGTGTGTGTGTGTGTGTGTGTGTGTGTGTGCACGCGCGCGTAAGTGTGCGTGCGTGCATGGGTGCGTGTGTGTGCATGCGTGTGTGTGCATGC
>JADBJO010014780.1:17500-28702 GCA_016801955.1 Conus betulinus
ATGAGCAGCCACATTGGCAGTCTGTGTGTCCGGCAACAGCCAGCGGGATTTGAACTCACGACCTTCTCATCTTATCGGCTAACTGACTGTGTCATGAACCAGAGCAGAAAATAGCATTTCCAGACTTTAAGAGCATGATGCTCTTACCCATGGAGGCAAACCTGGCATCCAGAGGACTGATCGTGTGACTCCTCCCGAACTGTGTCACAATGACACACCACCACAAATGATTCTGTAGAATTCTCACCTCCAAAGGGAAATAACCACAATCCACAATCCACCGGACAGGGAGTGATGGGCAGAATATGAAATCAGTTTAAAAAAAAAAACGTCAGAAAGAAGTAAGTAGCAAAGCAAAAAAGTACGTAATTTATGACAGGAGATTTGAAGACTTTACTTAAGAATCAGACAAGGATGCTGAGAATGTCAAAACATGCCAACAATCTTAGTGGTCATCTACATTGGGTAGAGAAAAAACAACTCAGGTATTGATTGTCAGGTCGATCAGTGTTGACTCTAGCTATGCATTGTGTAAACCTAGTCTCGTCTCAGATCTCCTAAGAGACGCAAGCATGCCCTGATTGACCAAAACTTTCCATGAAACTAAATAATGGGGAAAAACAATTACATATAAATGGGAGGGGGGAGGGGGGGGGGGGGGGGGGGGGGGGGGGGGGGGGGGGGGCGCTTGAAGGTGAAGAAAAATGGGAACATAAAATCAAGAAAATATATTATAGATATGAAAACCCTTCACTAGCTGCATGAGGGAACCGTCTCAATCCCCTCCGGAGGCAGAACTATTAGTATTGCCTGCTCCTAGGCATATATATGTATATATTATATATGCATATGTATATATGTATATGTATATATATAATATATATATATATATGAACAGAGAGAGAGAGAGAGAGAGAGAGAGAGAGAGAGAGAGACAGACAGACAGACAGACAGAGAGAGAACACTGTCACCATCTGTCTATTCATTAGTCTGTCTTTGTTTTCCGATCTGTGAGTCTTTGTTACTGACCATGTTCCGTCTTGCCCCACCCGGACAAAATGCACGTCTGCCCGTCAAAGTCGCCGCTGTCCCTGCCGGCCAGGGGGTAAACGTGGACCTTCTCGTTGAAGCTGAGCGGATACTGCAGCTGCAGGAGGGCAACGTCGTTGGGATACCCCCCACTCTCCGAGTAGTACGGATGCTGGCACGTGCAGAGAGTCAAAGTCACGAAGCTAGGCAGTCACACCACTCTGGTTATGTACAGTCGCCCCACACACACACACACACACACACACACACACACACACACACACACACACACACACACACACGCACGCACGCACGCACGCACGCACGCACGCACGCACGCACGCACGCACACACACACACACACGCACACACACTCTCTCTCTCTCTCTCCGACACACAGATACTCACACACATACACGCACACACATACACACACACACACGCACACACACACACACACACACACACACACACACACACACACACACACGCGCGCGCGCGCGCGCACGCGCGCACACACACACACACACACACACACACACACACACACACACACACACGACTCCATTTCTTTCAGTCCCTTTTAACCCCCCCGACCTCCCTGACCCAAACTGCCCACACCTCCCTGACCCTTCCTACCCGCCCCCGCCCCCTAACCTCCCCCTCTCCCCCCTCCTGACTCAAACTGCCCACACACTCTTGACCCCCCCCCCCCCTCCCTACCCGCCCCCCCCCCTAACCTCCCCCTCTCCCACCTCCTGACTCAACCTGCCCACACACTCTTGACCCCCCCCTCCCTACCCGCCCCCCGCGCCCCTAACCTCCCCCTCTCCCACCTCCTGACTCAACCTGCCCACACACTCTTGACCCCCCTCCCTACCCGCCCGCCCCCTAACCTCCCCCTCTCCCACCTCCTGACTCAAACTGCCCACACACTCTTGACCCCCCCCCCCCCTCCTACCCCCAGCCCCCTGACCCCCCCCTACCCTCCCCCACACATCTTCTTCCCACCTTCAACAGACACAGACAGACAAGAATTGAACAGAGATGAGGATCAGGCTGGATACAGACTGGGTAGATGCGGTTCACGCCGCGAGTTATCTCGTGGGAGTCTTTGTCGCTCATCACGTGATTGCCACACTGCACCCTGTAGCTGGTACCACTGAAAAACGAACACGTGGACACTGACACAGGCAGATTCGCCATGGCTTAAGGCTGTGTCAGGCCAGTTGACATAGGCCAGAACACCAAGGCTACATCAAAATGTTTGTTGTGCTCTGCATAGGTATTGTCTCCAGCTGTGATAAGCTCCTAGCATAATTATCAGTCTCAAAAATCCTCACGAAGTCGGAGTGTGCCTGCCCATGTGGCAGGGGTAATCAAAAACAGTCACACACATAATGTCCTCATCCCCAGCTGATGCATTTGTACCATAGTGTTTAAAGTACTTCGGCTGTTTGGATGATCCCTGGAGTCTTTTAGCCAGGGTACGACGACAACAACAACAACAACACAGGAGGACAGTTTCTGTTATTGTGAAGTTAGCACATACCACCTGGTGGTGTGATACACTTAGAAAACCCATGAAAAATAAACTACGAGTCTATGGTATTATGTGGTTAAGGCACAGCACTTTCTACGACAACAACACACACACACACACACACACACACACACACACACACACACACACACACACACACACACACACACTGGGGTGGGGGGGTGGGGGTGGGGGGTGGGAGATGGTTGAGTTTTATGTTCTCACAGCAAAAGCTCTTAGAGTCAAGTTGTTCTTTCTCTGTTACTGTGGAGAACCACTTCTATATAAATCAAAAAAGGAAACTCAGAAATCGAGTAGCTCCTCCTGCATACACGAACAGCGTCTCTTAAAATCAAACAAGAACACTCGGGGGGAAAAAGGAAGATAGCAAAATTCGAAAAGATGTTAGACTATGATTAATTTGTCTGAAATTCAAAAGACGATAAAAGACACGGCCTGTACAATATCCCAAGCTTAAAACCATGGACACTGCTCCACAGCTCCGATAGGCCCACATGTTGATACAGGACATGCAGAAACAGAGGTAATAATAAAACCTGGGTTGAAAAAAAATATACATGTATAAAAGTAAGGCCCACTGAGGAAGAACTGAAATGGTCAAATTAATGAATCAAAACTAAAGCGATTGTAGTTGATTTTTTTTTTTTTCCCCTGATTATCTACCAGTGAGAACAAACCTGCGCGGCACGACGCAGTGAGCAGCAGTGACGATGAAGTAGTTGTTCCAGATCACAGAGCCACAGATGTGACCCCAGGAGTTATACCAGGGATTGTACGCCTGGAGAGAGCAGATGTAGGGGTGCTCTCCGTACCTGCCTCCCTCCTCTCCATTCACAATGCGGCTGTCGGCTGCTTCGCCACCCCTGGACAGGCAGCCACAATGCTGTTTGACTATACAGCTGTCTCGCCACCCCCACCCCCACACGCACAGACAGACAGACAGACACACACACACACACGCACGCACACACACACACACACACACACACACACACACACACACACACACACGCGCGCGCGCGCGCGCGCGCGCGCGCACACACATACACACAGTGAGGTGGGAATGACCAACATAGTTACTGTGAAATACTGATCCGTCCTAATAAAACCTGAAGATGAGTTTGCTACCTGTCTTGAAGAAGTGATTGCACGAACAAGTTTATACCATCTATAGTGTTGTCTTTTCTATGTCCCTGTAGTGTACATCAGTGCCAAGCAGATTCTGCGGAGGAAGTGGGGCTGGATTGGACACACACTCTCAGGAAGCCAGCATCCAGCACCACATGCCAAGACCTGACATGGAACCCGCAGGGGAAAAGGAAGAGAGGCCGACCTCGCAGCAGCTGGAGGCGAGACACTGAGGCAGAGATAAAGAGGCAGGGGACCAACTGGACAGGCATTCAGCGAGCAGCCCAGAACCGAGTGCGATGGCGGAGTGTTGTCGATGGCCTATGCTCACCCTTGAGCTATGGGCCCTAAGTAAGTAAAAGTAAGTGTATATCAATGGTGTATATAATCAGACGTATACGACCAGCATCTAAAATTTGAATGGTGGTCTTTTCCCTTGGCAGTTAACTGTTAATTTTTTAAGGTTGAACTGACAACTATTATATCAGCTTTAGAGTATTTATTAAACCTTCAAATGAGTATGATTAAAAGCGTCTTTTTGCTCGACTCAAAATGGGTTCTGTATATCCCGCAGTCATACCGTTCAACTATACGGCGTGGACGTGTGTACCAAGTACAGAACGAAATCCTATTGTGTGTCTGTAAAAGGCACTGTCGCTGAGTTTTGCAGGATGCCATTCTCACTGTGACTTCAATGGCGATGAAACACTGCGGAGAAGTCAAGGTTGAAAAAAGGATGAAAGGAAAAATACACCTCTACACATTCTTCTGTCAGTTTTTTACCCCCTACCCCGCCCCTTTCCCCAGGTCCCACGCCTCTACCCTCCCCACTGTCTATCCATTTTTTTTTCTTTTTATTCGCTTCCTTGACCCCAACACACACACACAAAAAAACATAAATAACAACTATGACTTAGCAAAAAGGACCCATCAAGAGAGAGAGAGAGAGAGAGAGAGAGAGAGAGAGAGAGAGAGAAGAAGAAGAAGAAGAAGAAGAAGAAGAAGAAGAAGAAGAAGAAGAAGAAGAAGGAGGAGGAGGAGGAGAAGAAATAGAAGTAGTAGTAGTAGTAGTAGTAGTTGTTGTTGTTGTTGTAGTCGTCGTCGTAGAAGAAGATGATGAGAGAAGAAGAAGAAGAAAAAGAAGAAGATGAAGAAGAAGTAGACGACGACAAAGGAGTGAACTGAACAAAGTAAAAAAAAAAAAAAAAAAACCCCGCAAATAACAAGCAAAAAAACAAACAAAAAAAACCCAACCAAAAAAAAAAAAAAAACCCAAAAAAACAGAACAAAGCAGATATGACAAAAAAAAATGACTTTCACTGAAAGGTGGAAGCCTTTGGAGGCAGCAGACATCAGATCACAAAGTAAAGAAAAAAAAAAAAAAACGTTCATCAAACTGAATGCACATAAACTCATGTTTAACTGACAGTGACATAGACAAGCCAACAGACCGGGACCGACCGACAGACAAAGGGAACTAACTCACCGAGGGCGCAGAGAAGAAGAAGTGCCAGCAGAAGCTTCATGGTTGGTCACGTGATGCAGACAGGAAGTGACTTGGGGCGATGAATGCATAGTGGGAAGTGCACGTGATATTTATACTGCTGACACCCCTCGTCCATCTGCTCTCCCAAAACCTGCACCTGGCCTTTTCCCCAATAAACAAGTGTCCTGCAATGGGATCTTACATCGTAGTTCTCTACTTGAAGACAGCTCTTGACAAAATGTTTTTGTCGTCACAAACAAACAACATTGTGCTGTTTTTGTTCACACGCGTTCATCAATATTTTCAGTCAGACCCACATAGATATGAACTCAACAAAAAGTGGCAACGGATATAGGGCGCAGGCTCGCGCGCGCGCGCACACACACACACACACGTGCGCGCGCGGACACACACGCACGCGCGCGCGCGCGCGCGTACACACACACACACACACACACACACACACAACACACACACACACACACACACACACACACACACACACACACACACACACGGTGGAACAACAGACAGAAAAAAAAAAAAAAAAACGATCACAGTTTAAGAAGACAGTAATCTCTCTCTCTCTCTCTCTCTCTCTCTCTCTCTCTCTCTCTCTCTCTCACACACACACACACACACAATCTATCTATCTGGTTATCTCTTTATCTATTTGTTTGTCTATTTGTCTGTCTTTCTCTCAACACTTGATAGAACTGACCGTTGTAAGCTGTTTTAAATTTCAATGTCAGCCACATCGGGAACAACGAGAAGTGCAGATAGTTTTGTGTTCTAATGATCAGCAATAGCCTTCTGATGTATTATCATCATTCACAACAAAAACCACAACTACTTTTTTTTAACAGAAAAATCATAAGACGATTTCTGTTCCATCATCTGTTGTGGTTACTTATTTCATTGAAAAAAAAAAAAAAAAAAAAAAAAAGGAGAAAAAATTAATGCATCACTGCATTCACATTCAAAAAGGTAAGCAAAAAAAAAAAAAAAAAAAAAAAAAAAAATCAGTAAAGCTCTACATAGATTTTTAAAATCGTAAAATGGCAAATATATTCACCCTGAAACGCACTAATTATTTGTCTTATAACATAATATCGATGTTGTATTAAAAATTAGGAAAAGCAAACAAAGAAATGAAGCTATATTATTCATACACAGATTTGGTTCCAACAGCATTTACTGGGTTGCTACCTCCTACCATTTCCTTTATTCTAGCCATATATATATATATGTATATATGAAGCACAGAAAGACTGCGTGCTGCTAGCTAATATCTCATTTAATGATGTATTTCAATTATTGTCACGAATTTTTTAAAAAACTTTTTTATCGACGTGTACCCTTAATCTAAGTTATTTTTGTTCGATTGTATTTATGCCCCTTCAGAATGGGGCCTTGCCCTTAAAACTGACTAAACTTATTCTTATATTCGTATTCTCTCTCTCTGTACTCTCTCTCTCTCTCTCTCTCTCTCTCTCTCTCTCTCTCGCTCTCTCTCTCTCTCTCTCTCCGTCTCTCTGTTTTGTGTGTGTGCCAGTCATGACTTTTTTTCCAGTTGTCTTGAAAAATTTAAATTTATATTTTCAATTTCTTGAATTACCATCATCATTATGAGCTATGTGTTCTATACTTCTATTTCTGTTATTCTGATTCTGTTCCTTACTTCTTTTCTTTACTTTTTTCCCCCCCCCCCCCCCCCCCCCCCCCCCCCCCCCCCCCCACTATTTTTCCGTACATGTTCTTGTGTGAGCTATTTTGAATAAAAATGTTTTCTTAAAAATATGTGCTAGTTATACAGGGCGGTAGAAAAGGGTAAAAACATGACAACATTCTTGTTGGAAAATAAAACATTTGACGTAAACCCTGTCTAAACTGGGAGAGAAATGGTTCCCCGCTGATTAGAAAACAGCTTTGAAATGATCAACAAAACAAAACAAAACAAAAAAAAAAAATGAAATCAAAGTGGTTTCAGACACGAACATGCATAAAATCAGGAACCAGCGACAATCAATGCACTGAGGAGAATGGGTATAGCTGAGAACAGTACACTGAAGAGAATGGGTATAGCTGAACACGAGCCATGCATCGTCTGTGAAACTGAAAAAGTTCCATCGACCTTTGTTTTTGGAATAGTACTTTCTGACACAATTTCTCCATAGAATTGCAAACAGACTGCGAGAAAAATGCGAACGTTGCACAAATTCATACGACCTTTGTTTTTGGAATTGTACTTTTTGACACAATTCCTCCATAGAATTGCGAACGTACTGAGAGATATAAATGCGAACGGTGCACAAATTTGTACGACCTTGTTTTTTGGAATTGTACTTTTCACACAATTCCTCCATAGAATTGCGAACGTACTGAGAGAGAAATGCGAACGTTCCACAAATTTATATGACCTTTGTTTTTGGAATTGTCCTTTTTCACACAATTCCTCGATATAAACTGTGAACATACTGAAAGAAAAATACGAACGTTGGACAAATTTGTACGACCTACATTTTTGGAATTGTACCTTTTCATACCAATCCTTGATGGAATTACAAACTGAAAGAAAAACACGTAATTGCATAAATTTACAAGTGAATTTAGAATTGGTTTTATTTCTGATGAAAAGAAAACATGCGCAGAAAACATACGCAGATGGAGCTGTGATCTTTTGATCCTGCTGGCAAAGTATTACAAGAGCGAAATCAATAAAAACCAGACCATGTGTGACAGCGTTTATGAAAGAAATGCAATATTCAAAACTGTCTAGAAAAGCTTTTTCTTAAATTTGAGACATCTCGACTTTGAGAAAAAAAATGGATGCTATATACTCAAAAGCTGTTAAATGCGAAAACTTTAAGTGGATACTTTAGATGAACTTTAGATGATGTTCAGTATAACAGACCTTTTCTGTTACAACAAAAAAAAAAAGTGACTACCTATCACAGAAACATCTATACCCCTTTACTCGACAAATTTCTTACAATGTGGGAAAAAAAAAGAAAAAAAGCAACTTGAAGTATATTTAACAGATGTGAACTTTGCATGCCGTACACCAGGATTATTGCGTACAAATTTGCTACGAGCGCAAACGCTCAAGCTCGCATGTGTGTGTGTATTCACATGCACACTTTTATTTGTAGCTGTTGATTTTAAATACTATTCAAACATAATGCTGAACAATTAGTAGTGGTGGGAAAACAAGTATAAGTTAACAATTCTTCCATTATTATAGTAATGATTTGGCAAAGATTAGAAATGGAGAGAGAAAAAAATTGAAGATGAAATAAATATGAAAATCCCTTCACTAGCTGCATGAGGGAAAAAAAATTTAAGATGAAATAAATGGGAAAATGTATATCATAAATATGAAAATCCCTTCACTATCTGCATGAGAAAAACTATCGCAATTCCTCCCAAAGACAGATCTATATGTGCTGCCTGCTCCGAGGCCTTTCGCAATTCCTTCCAAAGACAGATCTATACACACAGTTGTGGTGTGATCAGACAAAAAAGGAGCAGGGGAACAACATGTAGAGCTGAATGAAAAAGATTTTTGTGGGACCATTGTACGGCCCAAATCATGTTGTGAGTGGCTGACTTTGTAAGTAAATGACAAACGGTTACTGGTTGTGATATGACAGCTGTGCTTGTTCATTGTAGTTTGAAGAAAACACACACACACACACACACACACATACACACACACACACACACACACACACACATATTTAAATGCACAGGTGCATACATTTGTTGATGTACTCTTGATTAGGGCACCAGTTGGTACATCCAAATCGATTTGTGAATCCAGGGGACGAGGGGGTTGATGTGTATTTGTGTCAGTACCAGGATTAAATTTTTTTCCCTTTACCATTATGTACCACAGCTTTTTGGACTGATGATAGCAAGTATGTATTTGACCTGATATAAATTGATTGAATGTAATTATCATGTAATATTATCTTTGAAATGAAAAGCAACTGAAGTTGGCACATAGAGATTAATTGAATGTTATAGTCTACATTTTATGTGGTCTTCGAAAAATGAAGATTCTTTACATTATGCTCTACAATTTTTATATCGTAAGACAGGCACAGAATGTCAAGAAATGATGACTTGTAAGGAACCTGACAAAGCTAGATACAGCACCCCCATCCTTCTGGTCTGTTTTCCTTGTCTCGGCATCATCTTGCTGAAATACTGAAATAGAAAGTAATAATCCACATGCTGTGATGTGTCTTTGAAAAAGGAAAGAACCTTTGGATTATGCTCTGCAGATCTTGCATTGTAAGGCAGAAGAATATATAGAACAAGACAAAGCTCGACACCTCCCATCCTTGTCACTGTCTTATCTTCTCATTGAAAAGAGATGGTAGTCATCTTCATGTAAAGTGTATGAAAAATAGAAGATCCTTTGGATTATACTATGTAGATTTTATACCATAAGATAGAAAACAAACATAGCTGAAGAATCACATGGTTTTTGGAATCGGGCAAAGCTGAACACTCGCCATAGAACAAAATCAAGGAAAAAAGAAAACAAAAAACACTTGGTATGGAATCTGGACAGAGCTGAAACACTCCCCATGGAAACAAAATCTAGATAAAAAAAATCACTTCCTATGGAATCAGATCGAGCTGAACACTCCCCATCCTTCTCCTTGGGCTCAACATCTTGTCATTCCGAAAGTAAGTTATAATCTGCGTGTGATGGTGTTCTTTGAAAAAAAAAATTTTTTTTTGCATTATACGCCGCGAATTTCACGTTGTAAGGCAGGAACAAAAGTCGGGATTAACGATTGAAGTAGTAGTAAGGAAAATGGCAAAACTAAACACTCCCCTTCTTTCTTCTTGTCTGAAGACCATCTAATTCAGTAAGGAATTAGCAATTTACATACAGTGTGATCTTTTGAAAATTAGAGATTGTTTGTTTATAATCTTAGAATTTGACATCATAAGGGCAGAAACAAAATCTAGATAAATGAGGAATTTAGATTGAACCTGACAAAACTAAACACTTCACATTCTTCTCTATGTCTCAGCGCAGCATCTCATTAAACAAAATGTAATCTGCATGTAATAATATGGTCTTTGAAAAGTAAAGGATTCTTGGTTTTATTCTCCACAAAATGACGAATATGTATGGAACCTGACACTCCATCCTTGTCCTTGTGTCAACATTATCGTATTCGAATTGAAAGCTCAAACACACATTTTCTCTCATTCATGTGCCAAATAAGAACTTTAAATCGGTGTTAATACGAGTAAGCAGCAAAGTGCATGGTGCGCACTTCAGAGCAGGCTGGGGAACTATCCCAGGATCCCAGATTTCTGAGGCAGGGAAACGAAACATCCGAGGGGGAAAAAAAAAAAAAAAAAATGCACGCAAAAGAAAAAAGAAAATTGCGAAACCCTTAAATACCAGGAGTCGTATACCATGTCTAGTTTCCAATCCAGATTTCCATGATTCTGTGTTCAAGGCAGTGTCCCCCTGCGGCTGTTTTGGTATAATGCTGCCACTTCTGCATACAATGATCGAACCATTACAGTGATGGGCAAATGTGTTGATTGCAATTGATTTAGCCATTTTTCTGGTTGTGTATCGCGGGTAGGCTTGATGATGGGAAGGGGAGGGGTATGATGTCTTGTTTATCATGAATCATAAATGGGGGCAAGAGGTTTTTGGGAGGGCACACTTGTTAGGTGTGGGAGACGGGAGTGGTCTGAAAAGACTATGAAATGAGCAGCACCCATCAGACATAAAATGAGTAGTTTGCATCCGACATTCTGAGATTCTTTTTGGAAAGTGAGCACGCCGGAAATGGCACATTGTTGCTTGTTTATCTTGTTGAACACAGTCTGAGATTATTTTTTGGAAAGTGAGCATGCCGGAAATGGCACATTGTTGCTTGTTTCATCCTGTTGAACAGAGTTGAAACTATGCCTGTCATGGCTTTGAGAGCGCTTTTCTATACATGGGCTT
>JADBJO010014780.1:29485-46288 GCA_016801955.1 Conus betulinus
CTACATGGACACGGACCCTGGCCCGGTAAAGAAGATTCCGGAGTTCAAGCCCTCCAATGTTCCAGGCGTGCAGCTGCCGGAGGAGATCAAGACTCGGGCCCAACTACAGAAAATTTCTCACTCCCCTTACCTTCTTCCAGTTGTTCTTCACCCTGGACATTGTAAACCATATTTGTAACTGGACCAATGCCTATGCCAGGGAGCATGGGCCACAGAAGCCCACTTTGTATCAGGGCTGGTCTGCAGTGACTGCAGATGAAATGTACAATTTTTTTTGCATGCCTGATGTATATGTCTATTGTTAAAGCTCCAAATGTTGAATGTTATTGGTCTACTTCACCTCTTTTTCATGGTCTTTGGGCTCGTCATTTTATGTCAAAGCTGCGGTTCAAAGCTCTTCAGTCTTTTGTTAAAGTTTGTGATGCAGCCACAGAAAATAACAAAACAGATAAATTGTGCAAAGTGCGTCTGCTTCATGATTACATTAAAATGAAATGTAGGAAATTGTACCAGCCTTATAGAAATGTTTCCATAGATGAACGCATGGTAAGAAATCGTGGGTAGATTTACTTTCAAGCAATTTATAAAGATAAACCTACAAGGTGGGGTATATGAAACTTTGGGTATTGGCAGATTCAAAAAATGGTTATACTTGTGATTTTGAAGTTTACACTGGAAAGGGAGTGCCAGTGTCAAAAAATGGTTTAGCATATGATGTGGTTATGCGTTTATGTAATGTCATAAAGGGGTCAGGGTTATTTTGTTTATTTTGACAATTTTTATACCGGTGTTCAGCTGGCGAAAGATTTACTTTCTGAAAAAATGAAAACATACTGCTGTGGCACTATTCAGGCAGGCAGAAAGGGGGTCCCTAAAGTTTTTAAGGAAATCAAAACCTTTTGTAAAAGAGTAAGGGGTACAGTGAGATGGAAAAGAGAAGGTAATCTGGTCTTTTTGCAATGGTTAGACAATAAAACCAGTTACTTTCTTGTCTACCGTTCATGGTGAAGCAAACAGATTCCAACTTGTGAGCGTAGTAGTACCAAAGTAGATGGCAAGTATACCCCAATTAAAGTTCGTCAGCCTGAAATTGTACACAGTTATAATAAGTTATGGTGGAGTGGATAAAAGTGATCAACTTATAGGAAAATATATGACTCTTAGGAAAACACACCGTGGTGGGGAAAACTCTGTTGTATCATTACTTGATGTGGCACGTGTGAACAGCTACATTCTTTTCAATGATTTTCGAAAGAAGAATAAGGATATTGTTGAACTACAGCGTCCTGAGAGTTATAACCAGCTAGATTTTACTGTGGAACTAATCAAAGAGATAGGAAACATAACTGCAGATCTGGAAGTCCCACTGTTCAAGAAGCCTGCACTGCCTCCACCTCCCCCACCCACTCCCTCTGATCATGTCCTCATCCCAGGCCATGCTGATACACCCAAAAAGCTGTCAGCTGTGTTACAGGCGATTTAAGCTAGAAGAAAAAACACTTGTTAAGTGTACAACATGTGACACAACACTACTGCTTCATCTCTAAAAGGAACTGTCTGGTTGAAGCTCACCAGTAAACCACTTCAGCCAGGTACTCATCTGTTACTATTTATGTAAACAAACTGCAGCACAGTTATCTCTCAGATACTGGCAATATTTACAAAACACTATGTATGCATAAAAGCTGTCAGTACTGTGTAACCATTGCAAAAAGTCAAGATTACATTTAGTACTGAAGAGGAACTATATAATATTACTGTGACATTTATCATAAACTGTGACATGTAAGTATCATCTATGGATGAAAATGTGTCAAGGTTTATATTCTGGTGTAAGTTAATTGTAATCATGAAGCAGACATATTTATTTTCATATGTCTTTCAATTCTGTATTTGTACCATGTGTAAATATACTGTTCAATCAGCTGAAACTTGATTGATAACATCTAAGGAGTTTATAATTTGGTCATGCCCGGTAGGCCGTTGTGCTTTTTTAACAGAAAAATAATGTTTAAATGAACACAAACTGTTTGAGATTATATCTAATGATAACATTAGTTGTGTTGCCAAACAGGGCTTTGAATAAGCTTCAATTTGATATATAATAAGTTAATTTTTTTTTAAAACAGTATCCTATCTGGGCCGCTTAAAATTGTACACAAGTGTGTGACCTAAAAATATGGAAATTTGCATAATTGAAAAAAAAAATTAGTAAAAATAAACAAGTGGGTGTGGACATTGCAAATTGTGTTTAGATCATGTGAAAATGTTTGTTATTTGTGGAAAAAACAAGTATATGATCAATATGATGAATACTTAATTTTTTCCTTCTTTGTGACTTTTTCATGTTGAAAAAAAAAGTCGTTAAAATTTTCAAATAAATCATATTAAACTCCATATAAGCTTTTGTTGTATGTTTTGAAATCTGAATGACAGTTGTTTTGTGAAAGTACATTTTATAAGCTTTAATTTGGTATATGATATGTTATTTTTATGCAAATAGTATGGTTTCTAGAGAACATTTTACAATAGGTCTTCAAAACTGCTAGGAGTTGCAAACCAAACTGCAGACGGACCAGTATTCGTAGAGATAAGAAAATGTATGATTTATAGTTTTAATATGTATTATGGTCAGTTTCTTAGGTACATGCAAGAGAATAAATGAAGAAATCCCTAAATCTATGCTGCTTGACTTTGTCAGAAGAGGAGATAGTAAACAGTTGATAAATATTTTCATCAGGACTTTTCTAAAAAGAAACAGCATGCAGTTGGTAAACAACTTCTTATGGGATTTGTTGTGGTATGCAGTTGGTAAACAGCTTCAGATTCGTACTTGTGCATCTGAGGATGCAGTACAAATAGCAAACTGCTCTTGATGGGACTTGTTTGAAAAGACTGTTTGTGGTTGCTAGGCAACTTGTCATGTGACTTGTTTGAAAGACTGTTAGCAGTTGGTAGACAACTTGTCATGGGACTTGTGTGAAAACTGTTTTGCAGTTGGTAGAGAACTTGTCATGGGACTTGTGTGAAAAGACTTTGCAGTTGGTAGACACTGTTGTCATGGGACTTGTATGAAAAGACTGTTTCAGCTGGTAGAGAACTTGTCATGGGACTTTTGTGAAAAGACTGGTTGCAGTTGGTAGACAACTTCTCATGGGACTTCTGTGGAAACATTGTTGCAGTTGGTAAACAACATCTCGTGGGACCTGTGTGAAAAAGACTGTTTGCAGTTGGTAAACATCTCATGGGACCTGGTAAACATTTCTTGGGACTTGTGTGAAAAGACTGTTGGCAGTTGGTAAACAACATCTCATGGGGCTTGTGTGAAAAGACTGTTTGCAGTTGGTAAACAACATCTCTGGGACTTGTGTGAAACGATTGTGTGCAGTTGGTAAACAGCTTCTCATGGGCCTCGTGTGAAGAGATGATGAAGGCTCTTTTGGAGCAGTTTTCAAAGTGAAAGAAAGGGAGAGATTATTTTTTGTTGGCGGCAGATGAATGAGCTGTAAAGAAAAGAAGAAACAGAGTTTTTACTTTCTTCTGCATTCATGTTTTTCTTTATTTTGAATTTGCCAGAATCAAGCGGTAAGGGTGCCAGTTGCCCAGAATATTATTGGTGAAGCTGTAAGGTTTTATATGTTTTTTTGCCATGTAATGTACATTCTCCCATGTATGTTACTGGTGGAGCTGTAACTAGTGTAAGTTTTTTTTTTGTTTTTTTTTTTTTTTTTTTTTTGCCATGTAATGTACATTCTCCTATAGTATGTACCTGGTGGAGCTGTAAGGTTTTACAGGTTTTTTTTTTTTTTTTTTTGCTCTTTAATGTACATTCTCCCATAGCATTGTGAAGATATTAGGCTATCAACTCCAAGGTGAAGGGTGGTGGAGGGAAAAATGTCTCTTTTTTTTTTGTCCAGAAATATGTAGAGCCGTTTATCAGTGACTTGAAAACTCGTGTGCACACACACACACATGAAAACATGCACATGCACACACACACACACACACACACACACACACACACACACACACACACACCCACACACACACAAGCATGCACGAACGCATGCACGCAAGCATGCACGAACGCATGCATGCAGACGTGCACGCATGCACGCACGCACGCACGCACGCACGCACACGTACACACACACACACACACACACACACACACACACACACACACACACACACACTCACTCTCATTCCATTACACAAGTGGCCATGTATTTTTCAGCAACAGAGAGGACAGAGAGGGGAATAGGGCCAAAGACGCACTCGCATGCCGAATATATGCGTCAGTACAGGGGCGCGTATGAAATACTTCAATCCTGAAAAATATCGCCAAGAAAAGGATGAAGGATGCTATACGCACAAGGAACAGAAGGGCACAGTTGAAGTTGGAAACCCAAATGAAGAGACTTTTCTGTGGTGGTGTGTGAGTCTGTTAAAAGGTTTCCAGAAAACACAGATGAGAAATAATGAAATATGAAACATGTACATATGCAAGCGTGTTTTCATGCATTTGTGATGCGTGTTGTCATGCATTTATGATTTAAGTTATTTTCTACATAACCATGCTGGTTTCTGTCAAATATTGCGAAAGTATGAACATTTGTCTTATAGCAGGAATTGTCAGAAGTGAAATTCTTGTTAATATTATGTTCAGATTTAAATGATCAGGTAGGTTTGGTAACCTTTTTTGGAGCTGGTGGTGAGTGAGCTCTCCCTCCGGAGGGCGCCACCACGTCCGTCCAACGATAACCCCCCCATGGACTTGCTGTTACCGGTGACCCCGACGGAAACCAAACCAAGCCCACAGACATGGAGAGGACATCGAAATTGAGGTCACCATGAGAGCAGGGCATGAAGGGCTACAGAATTTGAGACATTTTTTAAAAATTTATGCAGATCGATGAGAATGAGGATGATTAAGATGATGATACGGATTTCCATTTCTGAGATTTTCCAGTCTGAGACTACACATGACAGGACTGTACTGTACGCTTCCGCGCAGCTAAACTCATCTTCTGGTAGGTCAGCTGGGCGTTTCACCGCAGAAAACCCAACATGACTCTCCTGACTGGGACATTCAAAACCATCGCACTCTCTCTACCCCCCACCGGCCGGTTCGACTCCCCTCCAGCGACGTCCTAAAACCACTTCATCCTCTTCGGCGGTCCTTCCTTGGTGTAACTAAACTTTTGTCTCTGCTGTACAATTTTTTCTTTTAATAGTATTCGCTCGCTCCCCCTCTTCATCCTACTCTCTCCCCACGACCTTCTTCCCTCCGCCTCTCCTTCTTCTTCTCCTTCTCGTTTTTTCCCCTCGATCATCACCTTTACTTTTCTTGTCCAAGTTCATCACCATCCACTTCATCTGATCATTTTAAACACTTAAACCCCACTCCTTCTTCCGTCCCTTCCCTCCCCCTCTCCTTCTCCCTACCTGTTTATCATGGTTTGTACGTTTGATTTGAAGCTGCAAGTTGGAATTGGTTTTCCCTCCCCAGTGCGAGGTGTGTCTTGCTAATGTCACAACTATCTTGTTTGGATTGGTGATATGTGAGAGAAACAAATTTTTCTCCCGTCACATTACAATAAATCACTCTTTGCGTGGTAACATGCATTGCATTGCTTGAAAACTTCTTGGGCGTCATCGTGTTTATGTGAAAACACTTTGTTCCTATCAGCGTTGACGCTTTGATGTCATACCCCGTTGTAGATCTCAGTCAGAGCAGTTCTTTTGCTGTAATATCTGAATCGAACAAATTGTTCTGACATAAAAGGTTGTGCCATTGATACAAATTCGAACAATTTTTACGTTAGCAAAAGTTCCAATAGAAAATTCTGAAAAATAGCAAAAAGTAACCGAGCTAACACTGTAAAACTAACAGCCACATCAAGCACAGCTTTGCAAGAAACTTATTCCTCGCCCTCACTCACTCACGCTCCTCATCACGCACACATCCCGTGCAGGCAGGTGCTTGCCCATCTCGCAGGTGCCTCCTGCGCGTACCTCTCACCACACATATTCGCAGAGCACATACCTGTTGCAGTCGTATTTGCTGTCACCATAGCAGACACCCCGTGTCTTGTCATCTCAGCGCATGCTGCTTTCATTCAGTCTTACATATTCTAACTCATAATGCTCAGTGGGCTCTCTTCCTCCAGTAAAGGCCTCATACTCCCACCCATCGGCCTATCATTATTGCCCTCTTTTCTCTCCCCAGACCCTTCACTACCCAATTGAGCCGCTCAAATGTATATGACCTCGCATTATATCTTGCGGCAGAGTTGACTTTGGGCATTGCTCTCGTCCCCGATGACCCGGGATTCCAATGTGTTGGGCAAGGAAATGCTCTCAGAAAATAATCGATTGGTGAGTGTATTTTGCTCAGAACAGTTTTTGAAGCCAATTGCATTTCCTTTGTGTTGCCTTTTTTTTGTTTTGTTTTTTTCTTCTTTCTTATCTCAAGCTATAGACATGGCCGCACAGTTGGTAACACCTACATGCTTTTTCCGATGCCCCTCTCCCCTCCCCACTCCCTCTCCTCCCCTCCTTCCTCTCGCTCTCGCCCTGCCCTCTCTCCTCCTTGCCCCCCTCTTTCCTCGCCCATAACCCCACCTTGTCTCCGCTCTCTCTCTCTCCGCCTCCCTCTCTCGCTCTCCATCCCGCCCTTTCTCTCTCTCTCCTCTCACCCATCTCCCCCTCCTCTCTCTCTCTCTCTCCCCCTCTTCTCTCTCCTCCCCCTCCTCGCTCTTCAGTATTATGAACCATCATTGAACACCAGTTTCGAACTGGTTCTCCCCGTCCTGGAGTTTTCCCTGGGGCCTTTTATCGTTTTAGATCGGCGTTGATGTAACAGCGACTCTGAACTGTGGAAAGCGGAGTGGGCGGGAAGGTTTACTAAGAATGAGTAAAATCAAAACACAAGGAAAAATTTACTCCCGCCAGTAAGGAGGCTTCAGGCCTAGCATTCTTATTCAACGAGCTGAAGTGTTTTTTTCATAGTTTTGAGGGATGGGTTTGCGTTCTGTTTGGGTTTTTCGATTTAAATTAATTCCCCTTAACAATGTGTCCCTCCAGCAGGCCCAGTCCCTCCCAGTCCCTTCTCATTTTGGAGTTTTTCGACATAGACCCTTCCCTTGAAAGTATGTCGCTTTGTATTATGTCTTTCTTTTTCTGTCTTTCCTTTGCTTCTTTGGGCGTACGTGTGAAGCGGGTCACTAAGTATGGCACCATCATAATAGTGATGCTTGAGGCCTCACGTGAGTGTCAGGCAGTCTGCTTTCAATGGGATTTTCGTCTGCTTTTTTGTCAGTTTTCGTGGGGCTCATTTTTGTTGTGAAATTAATAGCAAATCTGTCTGCAGATTTCTTGTCCATAAGTTTTTTCCATCTCCCAATTTTTGCTAAAATTATCGTCCATTGGTTTGGCAAAGTTGACCAGCCCGCAGAACGGACTTCGGCGGTCAGGATCTGTACAGGCTCTATTCCCATGTCATAGACTCCTATCTCATAGACAGTCACTACAGGATACTCAAACGGGTTATAACCAGCTTTTAAGCCAAAAGTACCAAGCATTTACTACTTTTGTGGCGGTCGCTATAACAAGAGTTTTTCGTCAAGTCAACATATTATTTAAATGACTGAAATTTCTTTAGCTCTTCTGTTGACTGAGAAGTTCTCTCTTCTGCCTCGCCTTCTCGTTGCCTCTTTCCCTGGCATCATGTGTTGTTCTTCCTACTCCAATTGAATTGTTAATTCAGAGATTTACTCTAGTACAACTGGTTCCTTTATTCCTTAATATGAGACTACCTCCGGATCGACTGGAGGCCCATCTTGATTTATCTATCTAGTGTTGTGTAGCACTTGAGAGATACCTTAAGTCTGCTTGTCAATGCAAATGGGCCGGGATATCCGCACTGGCTTGCGTCTGAGCCAACTAGGATAGGCCGAACCGGGTCCTGCTACTAGAAAGTAGACGGGCCTGTTTTAGTACTTTTGGGGGGAGGAGGGTCGGGGGGGGCGGCGGGGGGGGGGGAACCACAGAAATCCCTCGCGTTCGTTTTCTCTGTCTTTGTCTCTCTTCTTCCCGTTTTCTTTTCCTTGTTCTCCCTTCCTTCGCCCCTCTCTTCCTCCTCTCCCTTCTTCTCGCGCTCTCGTTCTTTCTTCGTTCCCTGTTCCCCCTCCCCTTTTTTTTTATTCTTTTCTTTTTTTTTTGTGTTTTTTTTTTCTTTTGTTTTCTCTGTTTTTTTGTTTCTTTTTTTTTTGGGGGGGGGGGGGGGGCGGGGGTGCGGGGGGGGGGGGGGGGGGGGTGGGGGGCGGGGGGGGGCACGGGTGGGGGGGACAGCTCGAGCCCGTGGTGTCGTGGTCGTCTCCTCTCCTCCTGTCGCGCTGCCGTCCCCTGGTTTCTTTGCGGGGGGTGGGGCCCGACGGTTGGCGGGGCAGGCAGGGCAAAAGGATCTGGGACGCTCACTCCGCGCCGCATGCTGCGCCCGTCGCCTCCTCTCCCTCCTCGCCCCCGCGCCCGGCGCCCGCCCGCCTCCCCGCCTCGCGCCCGCGCGCATCCCCGCATCTCGCCGAGGCCCTCCTCTCTGCCTCGCCTCCCCCCGCCCGATCGTCGCGCCGCCGGCCCCCCGGCCGAGGCCTCGGCGCCTCGCCAGCCGCCGCCAGCCGGGCCCGCCGCGCCCCGCGCCCCGCGCTCGCGGCCGCGCCCGCCGCCGCGCGCGGCCCGCCAGCGCGGCCGCCGCAGCCGCTCTCCTCGCGCGCCGCCGCGCCCGCCCCCGCCTGCCATCGACCTCACGACTCGCGCCACGGCCCCGCGCCCCCGCCGCCGCCCGCAGCGAGACCCATCCCCCCCTCGGTCCCGGATCCCCACGCGGGCACAAAAACCCTTCCGCCGCCCGGACGGCCCCCCCCCTCCCCATCCGCGCCGCGCGCCGCGGCCCCGCGCCCCGGCCGCGCCGCGCCCGGCCCTCACCCACGCGCCCACGGCGCCGCCCCCCCTTTTTTTTGTTTTCTACTGTTTTGGTCCGCAGGACCGCTTCAAACAATGATCTTTTCATTACTGGCCTAGCTTTCCATAGGCCTTTTTGAGCTTCAGGCTGTTTTGTATATAGGCCTGAAATTAGTTTAATCATCTTTCTTTTTCTTTGAACAGGATACCACACTTGTTATTTTTCACAGAAAATTTGCATAACTTTAAGAATGTCTTGTGGTTGTAATAGATTCGAATGTTTGTGTCTGCCGGAAGTGCAACTTACAAACTTTCGCGGGCTTTTCTTTCTCATCATGGTGAGTATTCTTTTGGAAGAACTTGCCTGGCATCTTCTGCCCCCTCCAATAGTTCTTCCAGAGGAACTTGGCATTATTGCATTCATCATTTCATGAACCTTGCATTCGGTGTTTCTTCGCATAACTCGTAGCTCCGGATACGTGACATGAAGATTTTGGTCACCTCCCCGGTATGGTGGTTGAGTTTTGTTGCATCTTGATATCCAGGATAGTGATCGGAAAGATGAGTACTTGGATGGTGGGTACGTTTGCACAGCACCGAATGTTAATTAGTGTTGGACATTGGAACTGCTTACACTTGGAGTACCCGAGGGATGGTGCAGTTTGCACAAGCAAATGTTGGACATGGTGACCTGACTGATCCACAACCACGGCGGCTGGTGGCAGTTTGCACAATCCCAATCAACGACAGAGATGTGGACATGACACTGACTTACTACAACATCTGATGGTGCAGTTTGCAAATCTAACCAGAGATGTGGAACAAGCGACCTCCTGCACCGATAGTCACAGGGTCGGTGTCATTTTTGCATCAACCCGCAGAGATGGTTGGACAGTCTGCCAGCTGACCCGAGACTAGGGAACCAGGGAATGGTGTTCCCGTTTTGGGCTCAACACAGCGATTTGCGTCACACGGACCTACCGATTAGTAACCGTGATGGTCAGTTTGCAACAACACAGAGATGTTAGACACGACCTGAACCGGATATTAACCACGGATGGGATGCAGTTTGTCACAACCCTAGAGATGGTTTGGACCACGAAAGCGTGAGCCCGTCTGACATGATTGTAACAAGGTTTCGGTGCATGGTTTGGCACAATCCTAGAGATTGCATTTGGAGCAGCGACCTGACTGATCGTTCAACCGGGATGGTGCACAGTTTGCACAACACAGAGATGTGGGCAGCGACCTGGACGCGGGATAGTAACCAGGATGGTGCAAGTTGGCACAACCACAGAGATTGTTGCGACCTGACCGAATGAACCAGGATTTGTGCAGTTTGCACAACACAAGGATGTTGGACAGTTTGTCACTGATTCACTACACGGGATGTTGCAGTTTTGCACAACACAGAGATTTGAAACAGCGGACCTGATTACCGGATAGATTAACCAGGGTGGTTTGCAGTTTGCAGTTACCGACCGAACACAGAGATGTTGGGCACAGCGACCTGTGGACAGACCTGACCGTAACCAGGGGATGGTGCAGTTTGCACAACACAAGAGATGAACTTTACAGACAGCCCGACCTGACCCGTGACTGATAGTAACCAGGGATGGTGCAGTTTGCACCAACACAGAGAAGTTGGACAGCGACCTGACTATAGCCGTTGCAACAAGGGATGTTGGACAACCGACCGATTTGCACACACACAGAGATGTTGGACAGTGACACTGACTGCAGATAGCCACACAGGGATGGTGCAGTTTGCACAACACAGAGATGTTGGACAATGACCTGACGATAGTAACCAGGGATGGTGCAGTTTGCCACAACACAAAGGTGGGGTTTGGGGGAATGACATGATGATCGTAACCAGGGAATGGTGCATATTTGCCAAAAGGTTGTACATGTTGGAGAGTGACCTGGTCAGATAAGTTAACCAGGGATGTGCAGTTTGCACAACACAGAGTTGATGACAGGGACCCCCCCGACCAGTTAAACCAATATGATGCGGTTGGTACAACACCCCCCCTGGGTTCAGGACCTGACCTTGTACAGTTAGTACCAGGGGAAAGTTCGCGTTTAAACACCAAGAAAGCGTGGACAGTGAACGTACCAAAAAGGGATGGTGCTAGTGACAAGGCACGAAACTGATTTCAGTTGGGACAAGGTAAACAACCAAACCCCCCCTGTTGCAAGTTTGCACAAAGCGATGTTGCCAAAGGAACACACATTCGAACAGGGCCCACCCCCCACTTTGCCCCCCCTCAGTGTGGACAGTGACATTACAGCAAACAGCCCCCCCCCCCCACATTTGCCTGCCCCACGTAAACAGCCCTGTGCAGAAGCCCCTGCCAGACGTAAAAAAATCGTGGTCGTGACCTTATGGGGGGGGGAGAACCGTCTCAAACAAGTGACCCTACATTTAAACAAACTTGGGCAAGTTAACTTGTTTTGTATAAGGGGGGGGACAAAAAAACCCTTTGATTCAAATCAACGAACTGTGAGGTTTGAGGCAACAGCAAATAGGTTTGAAGGAGCCTACCCCATTCAACCCTGGTGTGAGGTTGCCTTCATTTTCCATCAAAGAAGAATTGAAGAACAAAACTTTTTATCTGGGGGTTCAAGGCAAGAGCAAAAGCCTGGACTTGGCACTGTACGCATGTATATAGGTTTGGTTGCTTATCTGTTGGTACAATCTGGTGTGTTACATTTCGTCAAGAAGGAGGTAACAAAACGTTGAACAAGGCAAGTGACCTTTATGACAGTTATATCTGTAAGTTAACACAATCCAGTCGCGCCACTGAATTCAGCAGTAACACCTAGTATATAAATTTGTCAGTTAAAAAAACGACCCAGGTGCCATTCAAAACCAACAGTTGACGGTTTTGGTCAGCGGGATAGATGCAGTCAAAGTGCAGCAACTTGCACTGGGTAGTTTACTCTTACTTTGGCAGAATTGGCGAGAGGACTAGCTTTGTTTGGGCCATCATGGAAAACGTCAGGCAGACCCTGAAAGAGTCTGTAAGTGGCAGACATAGGTCCAGAATCCTTAGTTATCGATATACGACAGTAACATCGTGTGACATGCATCAGCTAACACAGCATAGTCACCACTAGGTGGTCTGCCTTAGATTCAACTTCCCGTAGGGTTCTTTAAGACTGCGTCACAAGTGGTGTATTTGTGTGTCTTAAATTGGCGTGGGGATGGTGTTGGTTTGGCATCATGTGTTTAGACGTCAGTGTGTGGTGTGTTGTGGTGTGTGTGTGTGTTGAAAATATGGCTTAGCTGGCTACAAGGTACGTGTGTGAGATAGGTCAGAGAGAGAGAGAGAGAGATTATAAAAAATGGAAAGGCAAGAACAGTTTTAAAAAAAGAAAAATTCAATAGACTTATTTCATGGAAATAAACTTGGTGTTTTGGTAGAAATGATACCCCCTGTTCCCCGTAAAAGTCTGGCTGCCCCATGAAACTGCAGTGACCATTGTAGGTGGATGAAAGGATGATGGTTGAAAAATATAGAAATGAAAAGTGACAGTGGAACTTGGCTATGATGCAGGAGGCGCCAGGCCATTCGTGGGCTTGGATCTGTCATGCAAAAGAAAGAAACCGATAGTCATGACCATTGTACATCTGAAAGTGTGCGCTCAAATACCAGTTTTTTTTTCTTTTTGTTTGTTTTTTTTGTGTGTATGTTCCCCCCCCGAGAGCATTGTGGAATAAGTCATTGCTTCCTGTTGCATTTTTTATATTATATTGTAGCAAAGTAAATAAAATTTCAGTGAATTCCCCCAGTATTGGAAACATTAGTTGTTTCAAGTGTGATAAATCAATATTTTATAATACTGTTCCGTTGCAAGAATTTTTCTAACCAACAAAAATTTTAAACCAACGTCTTCAAAAACCGTGTTTTCCATTACAATAAATCAACATTTTATCATGCTGTCCATGACAATAAATCAACATTTATCATGCTTTTCCGTTACAATAAATCAATATATTTATCATGCTTTTTCGTTACACGTAAATCGACAATTTTTCATGCTTTCTGTTACAATAAATCAACATTTTTTCTTCTTCTTTAAAAAGCTGGTGGCACAAAAAAATGAGTAGGTCACCCAGCACGCAATAAATCAACATTTTATCATGCTTTCGGTTACAGTAAATCAACATTTTATCATGCTTTCCGCTTATTAAATCAACATTTTATCATGCTTTCCGTTACAATGAATGAACATTTTTTCCTTGTAAAACTGGTATACCAAAGTGTTTACATCATTTCTCTTCTTCCTATTTTTTTTTTTTCATTTGTTTTCAATAAAATCCCCAAGTTTTTGTTTTCACCAAAATTCCCAAATATTTAATTCCGAGGTTTAGATTTTGCCCTTAAAGACTGCATTTCTGCCCTTGAGGACTGCATTCCTGCCCTTTAAGACTGCATTCAGCACAAAGAAAATCAGTAGGCTTACTAACTGACATATATGTGTTTTACCAGCATCTGACCAAAATATCACAGTAGTTTTTGTTTTTAACAAATAAAGGTGGAGTGTTTTTTTATTTATTCGTCAAAAGGATAATTGTTTCCTTTTAAGTTTAAAATCTTCAGTAATATTGACTTTACAGTTCTTTACAGTGGGAATCTGTAAGTATAATTGCACATATCCTGTTACAAATTGTATGGGCCATCTCTGGTCGTCTGGTGCATTTTTCATTTTTTTTTTGTTGCATTGTGTCTGCATCTGTGCAAGCCCATCTGTACGCGCGCGCACAACACACACCACATTCATATTCCATGTCTGCGCTGTGTGCACACATGCGCCCACACCACACACATGCACACACACACGCACGCACAATCACACACACACCTTTCGCTAGGGTCGCCCTCTCTCACGGCCGTCACTCGTGATTATAAGCGACCTACCACAACCCATATTTCCAAAAAATCTGCATCTGTTGTGCACGAATATATGCGCTGTGCCTCACACACACACACATGTGTCCAGGCACGCACCTCTGTGCCAAAGTCAGTCAGCAAGGATGCCTCTCCTCTTTCCTCTTTTTGTATCTCTAGGTGCCCTCTCTCACTGGCCGTCTCTCGTGATTATAAGCGACTAGACAACTGAAGTTGTCCAAAAGATAATGCCATGCTGTGATCAAAAACCTATATATCTCTGTATGCCAAAGTGAGTCAAACACCTGTGTCCAGGCAGGCAAGGTCTCTGTGCCAAAGTGAGTCAGAAGAAGGCTCTCATATATAAGTCCAGGCAATATAATGTGTTGTGCAAAGTGAGTCAGGACACACTGAATGTCCAGGCAATGTATGTCTGTGCCAAAGTGAGTCAGGCACCTGAAATGTCCAGGCACCTTTGATATGTCCAGATCAATGTAATGTGTGCCAAAGTGAGTCAAAAACCGCACTGATATTCCAGGCAGGTGTATGTCAAAGTGTGCCAAAGTGAGTCAAAGAAGCACCTCTGATATGTCCAGGCAGTGTATGTCTGTGTGCCAAAGTGTCAAACAAGCACCTCTGATATGTCCAGGCAGTGTATGTCTGTGCTGCCAAAGTGAGTCGAACAAGCACCTCTGAAATGTCCAGGGCAGTGTATGTCTGTACGCCAAAGCAAGTCAAAGAAGTGCCTCTGATATATTTCCGGGCAGTGTGCGTCTCGTGGTGCCAAAGTGAGTCAAAACAGCAAGATACGTCCAGGAGTGATCTGTCCAAGGAGTCAAACAAAAACACACCTCTGATTACGCCAGGCTGTATGTCTGTGTGCCAAAGTTAGTCCAGTCAAAAGCACCTCTGTATACGTCCAGGCAGTGTAGGTCTGTGTCCAAAGTGAGTCAAACAAGCACCTCTGATACGTCCAGGCAGTATAGTCTGTGTGACAAGGAGAGTCAGCAAGCATTCTGATTCCCATGCAGTGTCTGTGCCAGAGTGAGAGGACGCCACCTGATACTGTCTGGGGTCCAGGTGATGTATGTCTCTGTGCCAGAGTGAGTCAACCTGGATATGTCCAGGTGATGTGTATGTCTCTGTGCCCCAAAGTGAGTCAGGGTCAGACACCTCTGATATGTCCCAGGTGATGTATGTCTCTGTGCACCAAAGTGAGTCAGACACAAGCATGATCAGGATATGTTCCAGGCCAAAGTGAGCAGAGAATAGCACTGTGATGCCAGGAAGATGAGTCAGACACCTGACTCTGATCTGTCCAGCTCAATGTAACATGTCTGCTGTGCCAAAGTGAGTCAAACACAGGCACCTGTCTGATATGCCCAGGCAAGGAAAGTCAGGAGGTATCAAATGTGGGACAGCTTTAAAGGATGATTTAACCAGTTTTCCCCCATTCTTCTTCCCACTTCAAAATTTAATGAAGAACTGAGTTTTTAGTAGACCCACAGAAAGGATAAGCTGGGCAATGCCAAGTCTTTTTATACTAAAAAAGAAAAGCAACAATATTTGAAAGGGGGAGTAAGAAAGCAGCTAGTGGTAAAAATCTGATCCTATGAAAACACACAGCATCAACTTAAGATGCGTCTTCAGTGGTGGCAGATGGTACAGGACCAGAACCAGCATGCATGCAGTGCATCTTCTGGCATGACAAGCATTTCATAGACCATTTACCCTTATCACTGGTACAACAACGTTGGTGCACAAACGTTGCTCGGGGCAACTGAACCAGGTTTGAGAACTTGTCAGCTTCATGTCAGCAGCGAGGTGGCCAGTGATTGCCATGGTCCATATTGAATTCTGGTTTACTTCCTTACGCTGAGGTGTATGCCAGCAAACCTATAATTCAAAACCAGAAGCGACAGTCAAAGTAGGGTTAGCAGCATCACGTGTTGTGGCCTATAATGAGCCAAGGTCGTTATCGGTAACGATTGGACAAAGGCTATCACTCACCCAGTACCCCTACCAAAAGCGCCTGGGTTTTTTTACTTTTGGCAGGCCCTTTGCCATTTGTTTCACAGCATTCGCAATAGGTAAAACTGGTATATGCACTCAGTGGACCCTCAACGCTACATCTTGGTTGGGCTTGCAATTGTGAGGTGACCTGCCGGTGAAAGTGATTGAAAACAAATTTTGAAAAGGTACTTCTTGTCAAATAACTAACGCCTAATCATTTAACATGGACAAAGAAAGAATTACCAAAAAGACAAAACATGACGCTTTCCATTACAAAACCTCGATAGTTGTCAATTCTGCTCGTCGCTAGACAAAACACCCGCCAAGGACAAGTAAGATGTCAAAGAGGAGCGTCAACGTCCATGTCTCCTTGTTCAACATGGTCTTCAACTATATGTTGAGCGCACCGCATCGGTGGCCCATATCTCAGACGGAATAGTAATTCGAGGGAGACAGTGCTGAGGCTCAGCCAGTCTTATCAATTGTGTGTTATGTGGGTAACATGAGGAGAAAGAAAGATTAAAAAGGAATCGAACAAAAAAAAAGTGTAAGCATCAACCGATTTGTCCTTGAAACACTTCCCTAGATTGTATGACTGAAACTCTCTTGAAAATGGTAGGAAAGGTTATGGAGTGGTCGGCCTGTGATCTTTGCGTATTACATTCCATGGTGGCTGTTGGCAACAATAAAAACGAATAATAAGAAATTGCTTATTCTTTTTTTGTCTTCTATTACATGATTAGAAGTATTATGGGTGAACTATATGTTATATGATGATATTTAATGAATCAGAAGGTAAAAAGCACGTGGAAGAGGGAATGATCCCCAGAATAACTCGCAATTTAACTCCTATATAAAACAGTGGCGCCATTGCTAGGTCGTTGTGAGGCTCGCCTGTCATAAGAATCTTGGGGCAAATCATGTTCTCTTC
>JADBJO010014781.1:0-7500 GCA_016801955.1 Conus betulinus
AGACAGTTATTAAAATCATTAAGAGTTGTTATAAGTTGAGTCTCACAACTCCTTCGCTGTCTAAAACCATGCTGGGCGTTATGTAAGATGTCATATTTGTCAAGATGTCCATTATGCTACTATATATTATGTGTTCAAGTAGTTTTGCTGATATGGATGTACGAGATACAGGTCTATAGTTCTCTGCTTTTGTTTTGTCACCCTTTTTGAATAAAGGAACAATGCTAGCATCTCACCCACTCATCAGGGTATAACTCCCTGGTCCAGTGAAGCTTGATAAAGTAGTAGGTATACCTCTGTCAATTCATTGGCACATAAATTTTAAGAGCTTGCCAGGAATGCCATCAGGACCAGTAGCTTGTTTTCATTGATGTTGGTCTGTAACTTATATTCTCCTGCTTTGCTTACTTTGATATTTTGCATTTCAGGGAGTTTATTATCATCCTTTAGTCTAACGTTGATTAAAGGCTTGGAATTTGAGAAAACCGAACAAAATTGATTATTCAGTAAATTTGCTTTTCCTTCAGGGTCCTGTATTAGGTTATTCTGGTTGTTTCTCAGGTCTGGAATCCCAATGTTGTCCTGTCTCTTCTCCTTATGTAAGACCATAATTTCTTGTTTTGATGATCACCTTCTGAAATCATTGAATTAACATAATTGGAGTGAGCAAGCCTACATTCTCTCTGACACCTTCTCTTAATATGTTTATACCTAATCAGTAATCTTTCCGAATTAGGGCGTAGTTTTCATTTCTTAAAGAACCAATGTTTCCTTCACAACAAACGTTTAGTTTTTGTATTAATCCATGGCTTGCTTGAAGTTATTTTAGTAGGTATGCTGTCATCCATAATAAATTCCAAGTTAGTTTTTATACGCTTCCAAAGGTCATTTACATTATCTTTAACACTAAGAGACTTAAAAAAAAAAAAAAAAAAAAAAAAAAAAAAAGAGGACTGAAATCATGAGTATCCCTGCGTAATTTTGGTAAGTATGCTTGGTTCCACAGTCCAATGGTACGTTTATGGGGTTTTTTTCTTCGAAAGGGTTGAAAGTTGCTCTCTAAGAGAATTATGTCATGATCACCCAGGCCTGCAAGTAATTCCTGATTGCCTAAAGCGCCTGGACATTGGTAAAAAAAATAAATCGAGGAATGCATTGCCACGTGTTGGTATTTCAACTGACTGCACTAATCCAAGGTCTTTGGTGGTATAAAAAAAAAACTGAGAATTAATGTTTTTATTGTATTGATTACCAAGTATGGCATCTTCACGCCAATTAATATCAGGTAAGTTGAAGTCTCCACCAATCCATAATATTGCCTTCCTAAACAATGTCAGAAATGTCTCTGCAAATAGACGAACATACATTTCATCTGAGTCTGGAGGTCAGTATACTGATCCAACAATGACAGGTCTCTTATTCTTTAAATTAATCATACGAATAAACTTTCACTATTTTTGCCTTGATATAAAAACTCACTGGCTAAGTTCTTCCGAATGGCAATCAAGAGACCCCCCACCTCTTTTTCCATGTCTGTCCTTTCTATAAATATCAAAATCGTCCATTAGAAGCTCACTGCTGGATGTTTCAGTTTCTAGCCAAGTTTCTGTTCCAGTTACAAAATCAATGTTTTTTTTCGGTGACTAAATTACTGAGTTCTTCCTTTTTCTTGAAAAGTGATTGAACGTTTACGACTATGCATTTAAGTTTATCTTTTTCTTTTGATGATTTGGAGTTCGGTTGCACTTTTATGATTTGTGATTTTATCAGTTTTAAAATCAGGGGTGGATGCAAACTTAGGACAAAATGTCAAGTTTTCTTTGGGGATCGGTCTGGTGGGATAGGGTCAAAACGGTTGCTTTCTGAGCTGCAATCTTCAATAGAATCTTCAAAAAGTCTCGAACTAAAGTTTGGAAGCCCACAGGTAAAAAACACATCCAAGGTATATCACTATTACAGAATGCTTTATAAACTGCTGAATTTAGGTAGGCATCCTTCAGTCTCGGAAGACTATGGAGTTGCGCTCTAGGTGTCTATTCTGGTACGGCGACGGGTGTGGCTGGCCAGTCCGACACGGGAATGACAGTCCCTGTGGCAGAGGGCACAGGTGAAGTCTGACGCTGGTCTGTCTGCCTGGGCTGCAGCTTTTTCTTCTCATTCTCTTTCCCCGTGCTGCTGAGCGAGTGTCTCTTCGAACTTGGAGAGACGTTTCTGCACAGTCTGTGTCTCCAGGCTGACCGTTCGAGGGCTGTTGCTTCCCAGTTGTTCTGGTCAATGTTCAAGGCTTTTAGGTCCCTCTTGCACACGTCTTTGAATCGCAGCTGTGGTCTGCCTGTGGACGTTTTCCCTGCACAAGTTCTCCATAGAGGAGGTCTTTAGGGATACGTCCGTCATCCATGCGCACGCCATGGCCGAGCCAGCGCATACGTCTCTGTTTCAGCAGCGTGTACGTGCTGGTGCATCCAGCTCTTTCCAAGACAGTGTTGTTTGGGACCTTGTCCTGCCAGATGATGTTCAGAATGCGTCGGAGGCTACGCATATGGAAAGCATTGAGCTTTCGCTCTTGTCGGGCACGCAAAGTCCAAGACTCGCTGCCATGCAGGAGGGTGCTCACGACACAGGCTCTGTAGGTCTGGATCTTTGTGTGCTCGGTCAGTTTGCTGTTGTTCCATGCTTTCTTTGTCAGTCTGGTCATGGTGGTAGCTGCCTTGCCGATGCGCCTGTTGAGCTCTGCATCAAGTGAGAGGGGGGTGTCTGTCTGAGATATTTGAGCCCAGATAAACAAAGTCATGGACGACATCCATCCAGTTCATGGTCATTGATGCTGATGACTGGGGGGGAAAGTCAACATCCTGTCCCATGACCTGTGTTTTCTTCAAGCTTATGGTAAGCCCGAAATCTTGGCAGGCATCGCTGAAGCAAGTCATGAGCTGCTGTAGGTCCTCGGTTGAGTTGGGCGGTTGCTTCTGCGTCGTCTGCAAAGAGGAAGTCACGCAGGCACCTCAGCTTGACTTTAGTCTTGGCTCTTAATCTGGAGAGGTTGAAGAGCTTTTCGTCTGTCCTGGATCGGAGGTAGATACCTTGAGCTGCAGGACCAAATGCGTGTTTCAGCATCACAGCAAAGAAGATTCCAAACAGGGTGGGAGCCAGGACGCAACCCTGTTTCACTCCACTCCGTATTTGAAGGCAGCTGATGTTGAGCCGTCAAAGGCGACAGTGCCTTTCATGTCTTCGTGGAAGGATCTGATGATGCTGAAAAGTTTGGGTGGACATCCAATCTTGGGGAGGATCTTGAAGAGGCCATCCCTGCTGACCAGATCGAAAGCCTTTGTGAGATCTATGAAGGCAATGAAGAGTGGCTGCCTTTGCTCCCTACATTTCTCCTGAAGTTGTTTAAGGGAGAAGATCATATCTATAGTGGATATGTTGGCACGGAAACCGCACTGCGATTCAGGATAAACTTGCTGTGCAAGTACTTGGAGCCTCTTCAGTACTACTCGTGCAAAGACTTTCCCAACGATACTAAGGAGGGATATGCCACGATAATTATTGCAATCGCTTCTGTCACTTTGTTTTTGTACAGTGTGACAACGTTAGCATCCCTCATGTCTTGTGGTACTTCGCCTTCACTCCAGCAGAGGCAGAGGATTTCATGCAACCCGGTGATAAGTGTCTCTTTACAGCACTTCAGTACTTCGACAGGAATACCGTATTTTCCTGGTGCCTTGCCAGAGTCAAGAGAGTCCAGGGCTTCGTTGAGTTCGTCTATGGTTGGTTCTCTGTCAAGCTCTTCCAGTTCTGGTAGGCACTCTATGGCATTCAGGGCATCTTCTGTGACTACATTTTCCCTTGCATATAGCTCAGTGTAGTGTTCTACCCAGCGCTCCATCTGTTGTTCTCTGTCCTGAATCACCTCCCCTGTAGCTGATTTCAAAGGGGCAGTTTTTCTTGTGTGTTGGGCCCAGTGCCTGCTTGATGCCGTCATACATCGCCTTAATGTTGCCTGTGTCAGCTGCGATCTCGATCTGGGAACAGAGCTGAAGCCAATAATCGTTGGCGCATTGCCTGGCACACTGCTGGACTTTGCTGCGAGCAGCACGGAGAACCTGGAGGTTCTGCTCACTGGGATTGGTTTTGTATGCTGTCAGGGCGTTTCTCTTGGCCTCGATGACTGGTGGGCTAAATGGGCTTCGAACCAATCAGCTGACTTGCTGGTCTTTTTGCCAAAGGTGGACATGGCGGCGTTGTAGACAGCATCTCTAAAGTGTTCCTATCGGTCTTGGGCATTTGCAGTGGGTGGGCCAGGGAGAGAATCCTCCTACACGCGCGCAAACTCCTCCACTTTTCTTTGATCGCGTGTTTTGCTGGTGTCGATGCGAGGCCGGCCCTCCTTTCTCCTACTGTGCAGTCTCTTCGCACGAGCTTCACTTTGCTGCACACCAAAAGTGGTCAGTGTCACAATCGGCGCTCTGTAGCTGCGAGTGATCTTGATGCTGAAAGGTTGACACGTCTGGTGAGAATCAGATCAAGCTGATGCCACTGTTTGGATCGAGGGTGTCTCCAGGAGACTCGATGCTGAGGCTTCGTGGTGAGGAAGGTGTTACTGACGCACAACCCATGATGACAGCAGAGCTCTAGCAGGCGCTGGCCATTCTCGTTCATTTTTCCAGTGCCGAACTGACCCAAGCAGGTGAGCCAGGAGTTGTGATCGACACCTACTCTGGCGTTGAAATCGCCTGCGATGAACAGTAATTCTCTGTCGGGAATTCTCCTTATAGCAGCACTGAGGTCGTCATAGAACTTGTCTTTTGCTTCTGCTGTGGATGCCAAAGCTGGTGCGTAGGCACTAGTTAGACTGACTGGTCCCGATGATGTTTGGAGTCGGAGAGACAGGATTCGTTCTGTTCCTTCTACTGGTGGGGTTACAGACTCCAATAATCTGTTTCTAACTGCGAATCCCACGCCGTGCTCTCTGACCTCGTCTGATGGTCTGCCCTGCCAGAACAGGGTGAAGTCTCTCTCCCTCACAGATCCTGTTTCTGGGAGCCTGGTTTCTTGAAGGGCGACAATGTCCATCTGCAGTCTGCTCAGTTCTCTGTCGATGACGGCTGTCTTGCGAACATCGTTTATTTCCTGAAGGTCGTCAGAAAATCCTGGTGTCATTGTCCTTACGTTCCACGTACCCAATTTAAGGGCGGAAGTTTTCATTTTTCTGTTGCCTGGTGCATAGTTATCGATCTGCTTGTCGGTTTTCACCCTAAATCCCACGCACCCAGTGAGGCTAACGGACCGTGGCGGGGCAGCACCTTACTGGCTGAGGGCTGCCCAGCTTAAGGCGGGCGGTAGCTGCCCAGTGAGATGCGATGATTTCTCCCACCGTCGGAAGCAGCCCCTGGCGTCTGACTCTACGCCAATTGAGTATGCAGACGTACAACTGGTAGTCTGCTACTTCCCGTGTTTTGTCGACGCTGCAAAGCGAAGCTGGAGTGACCTCTCCAGAGCGCAAAGCCTGGGTAAGTAAGTATGGAGGGCAAACTGTTACCCATGAAGCAGCCCCCCCCCCCCCCCCCCTCTCCACGTCGCTGGAATGGTCCATTGGAAAGGCAAACGCCGATACACATGGTTCCAGTGCCGTCGCGGAGTTGCCAGAACGTTGCTGTATTCAGCCTCGGACTGCTCTGGGGACTCGGACTCCCGATTTTTCCTCAGGGTTGACTCCCGAAGCCTTTCCTAAGAGTGGTATAGCCGCAAGGCAGCGGAGGTTTGAGATCAGAGTTTTCCTTCTCTTAGGTGGGCTGTCTTCCCAGACTAATGAGCCCCATCTGCCCAAGAGGGGGTGTAAGCCCCGACGAAGGGAGTCTCTGGCTTAACGATAGTTGTTCAGAACCACATACACGCCCGGCCAACCTGAAAGTATGCACCCACACAGGTGCAAAACCCACTGGCATTGCTCCCTCCCCCCCCCCCCCCCCCCCCCCCCCCCCCCCCCGAATTCTAATTCACCTGAATTCTGCTGTAAGATATGCATGATACTGGATACAGCTGATAAAAATGGACGAGTCAAGATTACCACGAAAGACCTATAGAATAAGTCTGCTGTATGATTTAGATTTCGTGACAAGGCAAATAGGGCATCAGATATTCGGATAATTGTATATTTGGTTCTGGGTTTGTGTGGCTTAACTAATTACTTGAGGGAGTAAATCAGTTTCTCAGTGACCTTGAAGAAAGATTGGTACTCTGTGAATGCAAGAATGGGACTTTCATGTCAAAAAAACAGTGAGAGATTCAGTTTCTACAACAACATTTATTACATAGTAGCTGTCGATAAAACGCATTCAATGTTGAATCTCGATAGGCATCATATAATAAATAACAACCAGATTGAGACTTTGCATTTTTCGGACATTGCTATAATCATATCCATGCAGACAACACACATCTGTCGATTCAATTTGTCCATTATGTAATTAAATGACAGAAGTTGAGGTGCATTTCATCATTGTCTTATACTGTGCTGCACAAAATCATTTAAGAGTGCGGCATATACATTTAAAGTACAACAAATATCCCACTTCTGACACCTATCAGGTTGGCCGGGCGTGTATGTGGTTCTGAATAACTATCGTTAAGCCGAAGACTCCCTTCGTCTTGATGAGAACGTTACTGGTCGCTCCTAGATACACGGGGGACAACTCCTATTCTCAAGTTACAAAACGTCTACGGAACTTACTGGCAAGATCCGTCTCAGAAGCCACGGGACTAGTGAAACGTCTTGAAGAAACTACAGTCAGTGACAACATATTTGGCTCAACAGGACTTCTCAAGACAGAGCCGGTGAAGCTGGAACTGAAGGAGAATGCAAAGCCCTACTGCCTTCACACGGCCAGGCGTATCCCCTTCCCACTGCAAGCAAAAGTGAAGAAGGAGCTTGATAGAATGGAGAGAGATGGCGTGATTAAGAAAGTAAAGACAGCCACGGACTATTGTGCGCCTATTGTCCCAGTTAAGAAGAAGAACGGGAAATTCGTTTTCTGTGTTGATTTCAAGAAATTAAATCAGAACATCAAGAGGCCACATCTGATTTTGCCCAATCTGGAGGACATAGCCCCAAATTGTCTGGCCCAAAAATATTTTCCACGCTTGATGTTTCAAGCGGATTTTGGCAGGTGCCTTTACATCCTGACAGTACGCATCTGACCACGTTTATTACAAACTATGGACGCTACTGTTTCCTGCGTGTTCCCATGGGAGTCTGTGTTGGGAGTGAAGAATTTCAGCGCAAGATGTCAGAGACTGAATGGACTTCCACGCTGCGAAGTCATCATGGATGATATCATTATCCATGGTGCGACACAGAAAGAACATGATGATGGACTGTCACAGGCATTACATCGAATTGAGAACTCTGGATTAAGGCTGAACCGTGACAAGTGTCACTTCAGCAAGTCGGAGGCGTCCTTCTTTGGTCACTCGATTAGTGCCAAAGGCATCAGACCT
>JADBJO010014781.1:12500-17409 GCA_016801955.1 Conus betulinus
CCCTCTTTCTATTCATACTTTCTAAAAACAATTACCTCCTATCACCCTGTCAAGTCACAAATATACCAAGAAACAACAAATACTTTTTTTCTTTTCCTCAGAGCCTTTACTAGGCGCTGAGAAAGTTACAGTCGCCTAAAGGAGGGGAGAATAATTTCGGTCTGCGATTTCAAATTGCTTGTAATGAAATACCTGACTGCCACAGCAACTCGCTCAGGAGTCCCTCTTCAGCCACTGGAAAACTGTACTGCCAAAACTGCTGTAGAGACTGACTGATCGTTTCAGCTCACCTGGCTTATGCAAAGGGCAGGTGAGCAGCAGTCAGGTGAACTAACTAACCGGTTTTCTGGTGAACATGTTCCGGCCAACGCGGTTGTAAATATTTGTGATGGAACCCCCCCCCCCCCCCCCCCCCCCCCCCCCCCCCCCCCCCAAAAAAAAAAAAAAGGTCCATCACAGCATGCTTTACAGACAGTTAGGGAGTTTGTACGAGAGTGTGACAGAGGGAAGGTTTGTTGTGCCGTGTCCTGAACAGGGGAACATTTAGTACCAGAGTGTGATAGAGGGAAGGTTTGTTGTCGTGTCCTGAACATGGGAACATCTAATTTCAAATTTGGCTGATGTTACATGACTGTATGTGGAAGATGTCCATGAGCGATTATAGAGGGCTATGATGACACACACACACACACACACACACACACACACACTGAAACGATTATCAGATTACAAAACACACACACACACACACACACACACACACACACACACACACACACACACACACACACACACACACACACACACACACACACACAAAGATGATACGACCAAGCACTCCAAATGTTGTCGTTGAAATATCTATGCCGTGTGAACCCCCCCACCATCTGGAGATGCTGCATAGTTCTGTTCATTATTTGTGCTTCGGGTCAGAAAGAGAAAGTTATGAAAAGAAACGTCATGGTTAAACTGAGATTTATCAGTTTGATTCACTGGGCGCCCTGCATGGAAAATGACAACTACAGCACTAGACTGCTGATTCAGCCAGGAAAACAGGTGAGATTTGAGTAAATTGATATGTAGTTTAAACAGCTGGGATTTTGTATATCAGTATGGAGTTGAATACTTGGAATTTTGTCAGTCAGAAATGTAGTGACCTCAGACCTCTTTCTCTCTTTCTGTCTGTGTCTATCTGTCTGTCTCTCTGTCTCTCTCTCGCTCTCTTTGTCTCTCTCTCTGTCTCTGTCTCTCTCGCTCTCTCTGAAGCTTGTAAAACGCTCTTTAGCCTAGGTTGTTATGATGGGCGCTGCAGAAATTGTCCTCACTATCATTACGGATATAATTGTGAACAGTCTTCTGCTGCACTGTGTTCTCTGTATTCTCCTTATTTTTTTCTTCTTCTCCTCCTCCTTCTTCCTCTTCTTCTTCTCGTCATCTTTTCTGTCTTCTCTTCCTCCTCCTCCTTCTTCCTCTTCTTCTTCTCGTCATCTTTTCTGTCTTCTCTTCCTCCTTTTTGTCCTAGCATTCCTCTTCCCCTGTTTCTTCCCCTCCTGTTTCTACTTCTTCAGATGAACATCTGCTGACGTCATCATGATAGCAGGCATGTGGTCCCACATGGTAGTAAGGAAGAAAGAAGCGTATCTGATCAGGGAGGGGGTGGGGGTCGGGAACATGTAGGCTATTTCAGGTTCCATGGTGTGTCATCTTCAGATCGTCGTCCATCGGTGTTACATGTCAGACTTATAATCCAATTTCACAGCTACGTATTAAAGGTAAACTCATTCACATTAATAAACACACGAATGCGAAATGTACAGTACTCCACAATGTGGTCTTTCCCATCATTTTTCTGCCTCCTATTGTTCGCTGATGTGAGGAGTGTTTCTGAGGGCAGGGCCGGAATCATGCTACAGATTTTCATACACAACATGATGATTCAGTGTGATTCTCTGCCGTTCTTGGCGATGGGAATGTTGAATCCATTCACTAATGCCTTGAAAATCCAAAACTGTGGAGAAAACCTTCATGTTCAAAGGGGTTAAAGTCAAATAAACTAGTTCCGTGATGCATCAAGCCTTTGTGGATTTCCAATCACAAGTCAAAAGCAAGCTGACTGTTGGCAGAACCTGTCTAGTCTATTGAAGCACACTGTTGTGAACAGTCCCACACCTCTGTGCTGTAGTCCGCTGTAATCTGACCAGACTGATGCATGCAGACAAAGACAGAACACAGCAGCGCTCAGTAGACATCTGTGCCTAAGTCTCAGCTTCACTTCACCTGCCACAACCACTTCACTCTCCAGCTGTTGTCACTCACCTTCTTCACGTAGCTGTGGCCGTCTGCTCTTGGCGTGGCTGTGGGGCTGACTGTTCCTTGTCGTCTGGCTGGTGGTGTGATCAGACGGGGAAAAGCTTGGCTAGTTATAATGGGAAAATGTCCATGTGGCGGTGTTACTCATGTTTCACTGTTTGAGTCCTGTTGTTCCATCGGATGCCAGTGAGCTCTTCTCCTAGTGTCTGAATGTGAAACCAGTTTCCATTGGATGGGCTGCATGAAACTTTCACAGGCCTGTGACACAGACACAGATGTCACGATGTTGGCTACCCCTCCCCTCCCCCCCCCCCCCCCCCCCCCCCCCCCCCCTCCCCAGCCACCACCCTTCCTTCCTCTATCGCCCACCTCAAACCAGTTTATGACGAAACTTGTATTCGTAATAAAGTGTTCTTGCATATCTGTTTGTCCATTGATTATCTTGATTATATTCTTCGTAATTTGCTTTTAGTTTTTACTTTTTTATCGCAATTTTTATCATTATTATTGTTATTGTTCTTATCATTAGAAGTTGCTGTTGTTGTTGTTGTTGTTGTTGTTGTTGTTGTTGTTGTTCTTCTTCTTCTTCTTCTTCTTCTTCTTCTTCTTCTTCTTCTTCTTCTTCTTCTCCTCCAGCACCTCCTCCTCCTCCTCCTCCTCTTCTCTCCTCCTCCTCCTCCTCCTTACCATTATTGTTATCATTATCATTATTACTGTTATTGTTTTTATATTATTATTATTATTATTATTATTATTATTATTATTATTATTATTATTATTGTGATTATTTTCACTGTGAGCTTTATACCTCAAACTTGAATTTCAATCGTTTATTCTTGTTTTGATCGTAAAGGGAATCACTTCTAAAATTGTACCGATAGGTAAGATGTGGATCCTGCAATCGATCGACATGTAAGTTATTAATTTAGGTGACTTACACAGTGCCGTGTCTTTGCAACTGTTACTTGGTATCTGAAAGGAAAGAAGAGGTTTCTGCCCTTGGAAAATTTAAAGAGAAATGGGGTTTGTGAACCCAGAATGGCTGGGTTTTTATGTAAAGCAAATTGGTCTTCAGTATGACCTGAAAGAGAAGTCTGTGAACTGGGCGAATGAATTATGGTAGTGTGACCTATATTTATCTTTTTGGTAGATTAGTATTAATATTTGGTATAAAATGGACAACGTGTTCCATAAAAGGGGAAAACAAATGATAAAATGATAGAAAGAAGAAAAAAATATACCAGGAAAGAAACTTAAAATTGTATTCTGGTTTGTTGTGCTGAAAGAAAGGAGTCAGTTGTGATGTTTGCAGTGGAGAACATGAGTGTCTCTGTATGCATGTGAGTGTGTATATTGGGACCGTCATGTGGAAATGTGGAATAATGCAGAATACATTTTATTGAAGGAACCAGCTCTATCTAATATATAGGTTCACAGAACACATTTTACAAGTCTACAAATTGTAGAATGGTAAAAAAAAAAAAAAAAACGTCTTCTTGTAGACAGCCATGTTGGTACAAACTTTAATGCCGTGTTCATCTCACAATTGCTTCCATCGCCTGCTGAAAGAAGCACTGGTCCTCACAGGTCACAACTTCCTTATCTGTGCTGCAAGCAGGTGAAGCTGTCTACGTTGTTGGGCTGTGTTCCCTCAAATCCAATGATACACTCTGGAGGGGCCACTTGGTGCAATGTGAAGCATGACCTGTCTTCTGCAGGGGGATGGTCATTGCACAGATGTTGGTTGCTGACAACAAGGATCAGCGAGTTCCTGCAAGGCTGCCTCGTTCATTGCTGCGAGGGCACAGTCGTCTGTGACCAGGAAGTCTCTCATCAAGGCCTCAGTGACTTTGTTTTTTGCCTTCAAATCAAAAAGTCGACCATAACATCTGTGATGGACAGCGACTCCTGCATCAGTGGAGGACAGAGTAGCAAATGGCATGGTAGCAAACATGATGCTGAAGAGTATGGATACCACGAAATCCTTGTTGTACGCTATTGGAGAGTGGAAAGGGTCAGATAGAGAGCAGATGTCCACAATCCATCATGGAATGTTCTGATGGACAGTCAGGCTTGGACAAGGTGGCCCATGAAGTTTTAAATCCTTTCTCAGTTCTACGAACATGACACAAGACATTGTGTTTCTGCTCATAGTACTTTTCCTTTATCTGCTGGATTGTGAAGATCATATTAATCTTCCACAATTGCTCTCGAAACCACACTCATTCTCAGATACTACATGATCTGAAGTGCTTACTGCAGCGTGGAGAATGTCGCCATTTTATGTGAGGAGGGACTGTCAGCTTACTGAACAGGAGCTATAGCAACGAGGCATACACACCTGAAGCTATGCTCTGGAAGTTTTGCTCATCTGCATACTGTTGCAGTTCTAAAACCTTTGCTGCTTATTCTTTACCTGTCGTAACTCAGTTAGGACTTTGCTATTGATATATACGAGATTGTCTTGCTTGGCAGATAAACGTTTGTCATCTGGCCAGCAGGTGAAAGAAGTGACTGTACCAAACTTGTAAGCTAAGGTAACACAGTTCTAGTTTTTTATTGTTATATACGCTAATCAATGTCAGCTGAATCGTTCCTT
>JADBJO010014781.1:20598-28098 GCA_016801955.1 Conus betulinus
GGAGGAGGAGGCGATTTTAGTTTTAGGACAGATGTTATATTGTTGACGTTATATTGTTGACACTCATCTCCCATCCCCCTCCTCACCTACATCTCTCTCTCTCTCTCTCTCTCTCTCTCTCTCTCTCTCTCTCTCTCTCTCTCTCTCTCCCTCCTTCCTCTCCCTCTCTCTCTGTCTCTCCCTCCATCTCTCTTTTTCTCCCTCTCCACCCTCCTCCTTTCGGCCACGTGGCCTTTTTCAGGAGGAGAAGAAAATGCAACTACGTGATGTCCATCTTTTGGCAACTGGTCAGAGTAATGAATTGACGTCATAAAGATATTATGCAGATTTTGACATCATAATATGTGATGTCTTCATCGAGGGGAAAAAAAAAAAGGGGGGGGGGGGGGGGGGGGGGGGGGGGGTGTGTGTGTGTGTGTGTGTGTGTGTGTGTGTGTGTGTGTGTGTGTGTGTGTGTGGTTACACTGTAACCAATATGCTTCAAAACATAACAATACGCTCCATAAATCACAAAGAAAATGGACCCATAGAATAATGTGACCATAGTCCTGTCTGTGACTGTGCATGGCATACAAGAACTGTGATCTGGAAATTTAAAAAAAAAAAAAAAAAAAAAAAAAAAAAAAAAAATATATATATATTTTTCCCCCCCCTGTAAATCATCAATGCTGTTCATAGGTAAATGTGGATAGGCTTGTTACAAAATTGTCTTAACATTACATCCATTTGGCATCCCTGTATGTAATGTCCTTACCCCATTTTTCTTCAGAAAATAAGTCTGAAGCTTTTGCTTTCACCGTAAGCTTTTGCCAACACTGCAACAGCAAGGTCTTCCACTGAATGATGGAGGAAATGTCGCATTATTGGCTTTTCTCTTTGGAACTTGATGTCACGTCTGTGTTCCGCTATTCTTTCTTTCAATGAACGTCCGGTTTCACCAACATAAACTGTCTTATCACACCGTTTACACAACAGAGCATATATCAAATTTCTATCTGCACATGTCACATTACTCAGAACATTGTGTGAGGATTTCTGCTTTGTGTCCAACACTGTTGAAGTTACTAGTGAAGAACAGGTGTCACAATCACAAGTTTCTGCTTTCCCCTTCACTGCTCTTTCAGGTTTCTGGTGAACCAACGTGTCACACAAGTTTTTATCCCGTCTGTCAGCAGGCATCGGTCATTTATGGAATACTTTGCGCATGTATTCTGACTTATAGAGCGTATCACTATGTCTCTTTAGTACAGCTTGTACATCTGGCAATAATCTTGAAACTGTCACTAGTGGTACTCTTTCAGTGTCTTCCTTCCTTTGTTTCTGAAGAAGTTGGTTCCTATCCATGTTATCAACTGTTTTCAACTGACCTTCTATGAGTTTGCTACTATAGCCACGTTTGCGCAACTGCTTCTTTAAGTTCAGATCTGTGTTTTAGATAGTCCTTATCCTTTTCACAGATTCTTCTCAACCTTGCACCCAAACCATATGCTAGAGATTTTTTTGTATGTGGGGGATGACAAGAATCCTGCCTGAGGTATAACTGTTTATCAGTATCTTTCTTGAATAGATCCGTGTATACATGGCCGTTGTCTAACTTAACCAGAGCGGCAAGGAATTCAATTTGTTCTCTACTCCATCGTAGAGTGATTTTTATGTTGGTATGTATGGTGTTGACATAATCTGTGAAACGCAAAAGGGAGTCAAGGTCGCCATTCCAATGCCAAAACCCATTATCAATGTAACGTTTGTAGAAATAAGGTTTCTGCTCAAACTCCAAAAGCTTCTCATCCCACTTCTGCATGTATGTACAAGCAAAGTTTCTCCCCAGTCTGAACCCTATGGCTACTCCATCTGTCTGTCTGCAGTGCCAATCCCCTAAGCTGAATCCATTATAATCTAAAACAGTTTCAATCATTTCAATTGCACAGTCTGTTGGTACGATGGGTCTAGGTCTGCTTTGTAAAGCTTCTATACATGCTTCTATTCTCTCTTTCCGAGGCTCAGAGGGGTAGATTTTCTGTACATCAAAGCAAAACAGAATCGCATCGTCTGGGACAGGACAAGCACATCTTTTTAATATACTTACGAAGTCTGATGTATCTCTGATGTACGTAAGAGAGTTAATGACGTCATCATTCAGCTCATGCTCTGTGATTTCTGCAAGTTTTTCTGTGGGAGTGTCTATACCACTGACGATCGTTCGCAATGGTGCACCTTGCTTATGTAGTTTTGGGTTCCCTTTCAGTTTACCGCCTTTTGGGTAGGGTGGGAGGAGGTACTGTTGTAGGTCTTTGGATATAAACCCTTTCTCTATGCATTTTAATCACTATCTTGTTAACCTTTTTGTTGCTATCTCTGTGAAGTCTTTCTGTATCATCGTGTAGGATTCACTTTTGGTCATTTCATTGTGCAACCCAGAAATAAATACAATCATCTTTCTTCATAACAACAGCCCCAGATCCTTTGTCTGCTGGTCGGATGATGATGTTTGCAGTATTTAGAAGTGCATAAAATGTTTTTTTTTTTATTACGACTGAGGTTCAGTATACCGTTTTTCTTCAAGTTGTTCATTCTTTACAAGTTCAATGTACATATCTAACCAGTGATCCCTACCTTCTTTTGGTGTGAAAGTGCTCTTATTTTTTTTACTTTAAACTTTTCCTCATGAGACCCCTCTTCTTGTTCTACTTCATCATTGCTATGTTTCTCAAAAAGTATTCTCTGAGGCACATCCTGCGTTCCCACTCATCTAAGTCTGCCAAAAGTTTTGTAGTATTTTCCCGTGATTTATCTGGTACAAATTTGAGCCCTTTAGAGAGTAGCGATATCTCTGTATTTGTAAGTGTGTGATTTGGACAGGTTTGTACCATTTTCTTTTATGTCGTTATTCGTTCTATGTTTCTGTGACGTAGAGTGTACTTTTCTCCCTGTGCGCTTATGAATGCTATGTACAGTATTTTCTTTACTAGCATCTCGATTTATACCACCCTGATTTTTTTATGCGATGTACGTCCTGTGCGAATGGTCCCCTTCTCTGTTTTATGAGGAACCAACCGTGTTGAAGGGTTACTACACATGCTGCTACCTGTCGTCTGGGCATGGCTGTCTTTGCGGGTCTGAACAGTTCTTAGTTCATCAGGTTTGTTGTCACAGCCATTTTGCACACGATCAACAGCTCTTAGTTCATCAGTTTTGTTGTCACAGCCATTTTGCACACAATCAACAGTTCTCAGTTCATCAGTTTTGTTGTTACAGCCATTTTGCACACAATCAACAGTTCTTAGTTCATCAGTTTTGTTGTCACAGCCATTTTGCACACAATCAACAGTTCGTATTACATCAGTTTTGTTGTTGTTACAGCCATTTTGCACACAATCAACAGCTCTTAGTTCATCAGTTTTGTTGTCACAGCCATTTTGCACACAATCAAACCAGTCAGTCTGCTCCTCACTGCTGGAAACTAAGTCCGGTTTCTGAAGTCCTTGAATCGTCTTTTCATCTGGTTGTTCATACACGATGAGATCATGATGGTTAGATCTGAATGCGAGACACACCTTATTCTCATAGGGAATTACATTTCTAGTGACATGATGTGAATCAGAATCCAAGTGAAAAGTAAAAAACATGCCATAGGAATCTGTCCTGACACTTGACTTTGACTTGGATGTCAACGTTGTATAAAGCTGATGCCGCCATGAGTTCTGTCTCTGTGGCCCAAGATTCAGTCCTTCCATCCATGTAGATTTGGTTTTGTATATGCTGGTCAATATGTCCATCTACAAAGGGTTGAAATTGACTTTGTTGCTGTGTTGTGAAAGATACAACATTTTTACAAATGTCTGCATGTTTCATCTTATGGCCATAGAAATTCGCCGGTGGTTTTTATTTCTCTTCAGACATTGTCTGCTGCTTTACGTAGTTTCTTGTCGTTGATCGACCTCATAAGCGACTTTTCTAATTGTTCGCAGTTGCCTGTATACACGCATCTTTCAGAGTCAGTGAGAGATTCACATGAAGTTATTTCAGTGTTCAGTTGAAAGATTGTTTTCGTGCACGCCTGCCTTGTTACTTCCATAAGTTAAAGTGCGTCCTGTTTGGTTTTTCAACATTTGTGCAAAGATTCCTGGTCCATTTCAACACTATTATTCCATTTCATGGAGAGACCAGTCAGAACATAAGATTTTGCAAGACAGCAGTTTAAAAATAATTCATGGACACTTGAGTGTGCAAGCGTTGGTGTGTGAATGTGTGTGGGAGAGAGTGAGTGAGTGTACGTGTGTGTGTGTGTGTGTGTGTGTGCGTGCGTGCGTGCGTGCGTGCGTGCGTGCGTGCGTGCGTGTGTGTGTTGTGACTGCGTGCATGGATGTTCAGAAGATGACTTAGGAACAAGAACAAGGCAAATACAGCATATAAGTGCACATGCACACTCGCGCGCACACACACATACACATAACAATAATAACAACTCCCCATCAAACACATCCCACGCACAGTTCAGTTCAGTTCAGTAGTTTTATTTAACGTCCTTTCATCACAAGATGATCTTAGCCCTACACACACACACACACACACACACACACACACACACACACACACACACACGCACACACACACACACACACGCACACGCACGCACGCATGCACGCACGCACGCACGCACGTACACACACACACACGCACACACACACACACACACACACACACACACACACACACACACACACACACACACACACACACACACACACACACACACACACACACACACACACACACACACACACACACACCAATGCTTCCACACACATGTCTGTTGACTCTGTAATTAAAAGACTGGCATTACCCCACTCATGAATACACACACACACACACACACACACACACACACACACACACACACACACACATACACTCTCTCTCTCTCTCTCTCTCTCTCTCTCTCTCTCTCTCTCTCTCTCTCTCTCTCTCTCTCTCTCTCTCTCTCTCTCTCCCACACACACACATTCACACACCAACGCTTGCACACCCATGATGTCCATGGACACTCTGATTAACATGCTGGCATCACCCCCGCTGATGAACGCACACCAGTGCACACACGTCTGCAGTTTACGCTGGGGACCCTCAAAGTCTTATCTCAGTTGACATGTGTCTCGTATTTGTGTCTCTTTATTGGAAAGATCCAGTTTGAGTTTGCCCCAATCTCTAGGAGTCTTAGCAATGTTGGCCTTGAAATTATTCCAATGCTTGTTTGTTTGGTGATGTTTCTTGCTCTTCCCTTAAGTCTGGGTGTGCGGCCACTTCCTCTCTTGATGTTCACATCTGAAAGATAGTCTATGGTATAGTGCTCTTGTTTGTTTGCAAGTGATTCTTCAGATTCTTATCACATCAGATCGGCCATGCAGTAATCCAGTTCTTATTGTTGCCTTGCCAGCCAGTGTGTCTGCTCTGCTCTCTCGTTTTCCTTTAACTCCAGCATGTCCAGGACAGTTCATCCATATGAATCTCTCCAATGGAAGGCTGTGCATTAGTTCATTCCAAGCAGGGCTTCCCATTCCACTTTTCCCTTTCTGAAGAGGGTTCATGGAGTCAGTCAGTATCATGGCTTGTTGAGTTTGAAACTGGCTTCTGGATGTAAGACAGTGGAGTGTTTGTGTCACTGCTTCTACCTCCATTGTTAGACTTGAAGTTGTTAAACTGCACGCACCTTTGTCTTCCTGAATGGTTTCGGCCATTTTGCTTCACTGTGTATCCCCAGCCTGACTTACCTTTGGTGACAGAACCGTCAGTGTATATTACAAATATCATCTTTTGTGCAAAGGTCTTCTACCAGCATCTGGATTTCTGCGTTGGTTTGCCTTCTGGCCATTCTCGACAATGTCTTCCAAGTTCTGGAGCGACGGCAATTTGGTAGAGGTGCTCCAAATGGTCTGGATATTTCTCCCATTCCTTTCCTTGTTTCTTTGACTTCTGCTAACTGGCACACAAGCTGTATACTGTCTTCTGCCTGTCCAATCATGATTTTCACGTCCTAGCCGAGTGCCTTTTGTTTCCTTGACCGCTGCATGAAGTGGGTTTTTGGGATTTTCAAGTGCTCTGAAATATGCCTTCACCTGTTCCAGCTTGTGTCTTGTCTGCATTGAAGGAAGGTCGAGCAGGTATCGCATACTTTGAACTGGTGTGTCCTTTGTGGTTCCCAGGATCAATCTCATTGCTTCGTTTTTGATTGTTTTTCTAATTTAAGATGGTTGCTGTTGGGCAGTGTTGAAAGCCCTAATCCATATTCTATCACACTGAGTACAAGTGCCTGATACAGTCGATAGAGACTGCGCTGTTCAATGCCTTTAGCTGTCATTGCTTTCATGGCAGATAAGCTTTTTTTTTTTTGCATTTAAGAATAATATTCTCAACATGCTTTCTAAAGGTTAGCATTGTCAAAGCTTACACACAAACAACGTAGGTTGTTAGTTCATTTAATTGGCATTCCATTGAAGGAAACTGGTGAGGGTACTTGTGCTGATGTCTTGTTGTTGAGAGTGCAGACTAATGTCTGGGCTTTGGTAGGGTTGATGTGTTGCTGAACTGCTTTCGTTCTTTCTTCAGGATTTTTTGATGTTTTGTAGATCAGGCCGTCATCCACAAATCTCATCACTCGAGCAATTCCTTTTCTGTTGAGGTCTGCTAGGCCTTTAGTGTAAACATTGTACAAAACAGGGGACAGATGTGAACCTTGAGGTAATCCCGTAGAAAGTTTATGATGCTCAGAAGTCCAATCACCAAACCGTAGGATGACGTTTCGCTCCCGAAGTACCGCTGCTATCCATCGTGTAAGTGTCTTACCGACTCCAGCCTTGCGTTTCTCTTTCAAGGTTGTCTATGTGTCTATAATCCACCAAGGGGGGGGGGGGGGGGGGGGGGGGGGGGGGGGTGGGGGGGGGGGGGGGGGGGGGATTTGTTTGGTTGTAACATTGTTTCTTTTGCATCTTCTACTCCTTAACGTTCCTATGATATCCCTTCATTTTTGTTGTATTGAAAAGGGCCCTATTGTTTCATTTGTGTAACTTTTGATGGTTTCTGTAAACTGAACACAACAGGGAAATGGTCACTCCCATGATGAAGAGGTGCTTCCACACTCATACCTGCTGTGAATGTTGGTCCAATGAGTGCGAAGTCAATGACACTGTCAGTTTCACCCTGCCTCCCTGTGTGTGTGGTGGGGATGTTGATGTAAGTGCACTAAGAAGTACTTCATCCAGCATCACTTCCAGTGCCGTTCCTTGAGGATTGGTACCATGTTGATCCCACAGGATTTCCACATAGTATGACAGAGTCTCCAAATTAGTATTCTATTTCCTCCAGAAAGGTCCAGTCCCTTTTCGATGTGTGGGTACCTGGATGTATATATGCATTGATGACGACAAAGCTTTTCTGATTACCATGCAGTCTTTCTAACCTCACACCCATCAGCTCAAGTGTGCCGGTACACCATTTTTCTAGAGT
>JADBJO010014782.1:0-2500 GCA_016801955.1 Conus betulinus
GGGGGGGGATTTTAAACAAAAGTTCGGTGTGTTTTTGGAAGGCATTTTTGAAATAGTTAATAATAGTAATAAAAAATAAAATAATAATAATAATAATAATGTATGGATTTTATATAACGCAATTCTTGGGTTCAACTCATTGCGCTCATGTTTCAAAGAGTTGTGTGAATGAGTTTTTTTTTCTAGGTGACTTGTGATTTATTTTCAACATGGTGATAGCCCTGATATGACCCTTTGCAGTCGGCTGGGCCATAAGCAACATTACTATTACTATTGCTTCTTCTTTTTGCCCTCCTGTACAAGCCCATGGCATACTGAGTTGAAGCTGGTCAAAGGTGAGAAATTCACAAACACCTCAATATTCAATGGAGAAAAAAAAAATCGCGAATAATAACTGGATTTCAAAGTGATTTTATACTTCTACACAGGCTGACCCTTTAAACTGAGGATAAGTCATTTGTTCACAGACCCTGACCCTTTGTGAGGGATGTGTGTGAATATCATACTACATACTTCCAAAGTGTATGCATACGCACCAGCAAACATCATATATAGTAATCATGATAGAAGGAAGCACTTTTCACAGGAAATTCCTAAATCCATAGATTGAAAAGTTAAAAGAAATCCAGAGAAAATCCCGCACAACTTCAGTTGAAGACATAAACGAACTCACCTCAAAATTACAGCGCTATGTACAGTCAATCACATTTCACCAATCAAACTGAGTGCAAACAAACAACAAGTAATACAGTTTTGACACATAGTTTGTACAACTGGCATGTAATGATATGGAATAAAATAAGTGTGGTTTGCGATCGTTTTCCTCTCTACTTGCACAGAACTGAATGAAATGTAATAACTTCAAAAGTGATCTTTGTATACAGTGCGTAAGAGCACAGCTGGGTCATCCGTTTATTCATGTCCTTTGTACAACTAGTTTAACTTAAAACGGAAATACTCCTTCTTTGACAATGTTATAGTCTCTGAACAGAAGGTTAAGTCTTAGAGTCAGATAATTGAATAGCGACAGCTAAATAAAGTAATCCTATTGGTTGGTTTTCTTGGTTCAAAGCGGAGTGGAGTCATGCCAAAATACTCACAAACAGTACAAGCCGGTATTACAGAACTAACGTACTGCCAACTTTTTTTTTTTCTTCGTCTGTTGAAATACCAGGCTCACTTAATACAATAAATACTATACGCCATCTTGTCAATGTCATCTTGTAAAATATTGAAGTACTGGCAGACACAATGCAAATCATTTAATCCAGTCTAACATTTCGTTTACTAGAACTGCTTTCAACTGTTAGTGGGAGAAAGAAGGAGTCAGAAACTTGTGCCATAGTGTCACAGGCACGATTCTTGACGAGTTATGCGCATTTGCTGTGTGCATAACGAGAGAGAGTTTTGAGGAGTTTTTTTTTTTTTTTTTTTTTTTTTTTTTTTCCGTCTCGTTTCCGGTGAGTAGTACTCACCAGCGAACGTTCGAAAATGGGACTGTTAGACTTGCACAGATCGAGTATGGCCGTGGAGTAGTAATTCCGTATGCTCGCTGGCCCCCGCTTGTTGGTCGGGTTGTGCTCGTTAATCCCCCCCCTCCCCCAGGGTAAGAATATGCTTTCTAACCATGTTGATTCATTGTACGACAATTGTAGTTAACTGATAGCGCTTTCTTTAAACATTTGAGATCAAAATGTGAAGATGTTGTAATGTTTGTGTTTCGTTTTGGCAGTGCTTAGTTCAGTATGCTCGTTGGTGTGTTTTTGTTGAGTTGTACGGGTTTGGTCGTTTCGATTCTGCTCTTTCTGTTCTATCAATACTTTTGCTGTTTGATAGTTTGGTAGATTAGGTATTTATGGTGGTGTTCATTCTGTAGGGATTTTTCGTCTGGGGGTGCGAGTGTCCGAGTAGTCTTTATTCCTCCTCCCTATGCTGTGGCAGCCCTCTTGGAGGCCCGATCTTGCCCTTTTGCTCCTCCAGTGGCCTTCGTCCCCGACAGCCAGTAGGCCTGCCTACCTCCTGAGCTGCCGTGTCTCCCTAGTGTCTTCCTTTCGGATGACTGACCAGTGCTCAACTGTTCGTTTTCTTTCCCTGTGCCCAGTCGCAGGTGTGGGACCAGCTTTCGCCTTCTGTGCCCGGTCTCAGAAGTGACTTTGTGTGGACTGCCTTCAACGCATCTGCACTTGAGGTCAGAATGATTTTTTTTATGTGTATGTGTGCAAGTCCTCCCCAGCTTGGACAGCAACCCACCTGATAATCGAGGTGAATTATAGTTGCTCAGGATTCACTCTCAAACCCTGAAGGACTCGAACGATAAATTTTCTTTGAGGAAGAAGTTAGAAAATCCTTTTTTTTTTTGTTCTAGTTGCAAAGTGAGACGACTGCAGGCACGGCGGAAATCTGAACAAATGTTAGCGAACCGCCCAGAGAAATGTGGGACAAACGAGTCACAAGACTTGTTTTCTGGGCGGTTCGCTGACATTTATATTTAAGATTCCAT